>OY856187.1:31001265-31249236 GCA_963693315.1 Diogma glabrata | reverse complement strand
GTTGTTAAAGAAAAGTAGTGTTTGTGCTCACATAATTTTAATAGGAAAACAAGAAGTTTTCCCAAAAAATCATTTGCTATTAAAATAAAATATTGTTTAATAGGAAAACAAGAAGTTTTCCCAAAAATCAGTTGTTAAAGAAAAGTAGTGTTTGTGCTCACATAATTTTAATAGGAAAACAAGAAGTTTTCCCAAAAAATC
Organism: Diogma glabrata; assembly: GCA_963693315.1. NCBI lineage: Eukaryota > Metazoa > Arthropoda > Insecta > Diptera > Cylindrotomidae > Diogma > Diogma glabrata. Next base: position 31,249,035 of record OY856187.1, on the reverse strand, counting down.
ATTTGCTATTAAAATAAAATATTGTTCAATAGGAAAACCGAGAGTTTTCAACCAAAACATTTGTAGTAAAAATTTCATGTGCTATCAATAAAAATAACAAGTTGTAATAAATGGTGTGTATTTTATAAAAACAACACATACGAGATCGAGAAATACATGATCCGGGGAATAATACCAGGTAAGTGGTAATCATAAGACTTCCCAGGTATTTTTTTTCAACGCGCACAAGAAGTACACTTGGCATACCCGACACCCACAATTGGCGTAACCGGTAGCTCTACTCATCGGAGGTGCCGTTGGAACCCCCACAATTGGCGCAGCCGTATTTGGAGTCCTAGACTCTAGTTAAGGACCAACAGCTTCCAGAAAAATTTTTAAGTCTATTTAAAATCAAAATACAAGATAATTCTTGTTAAATAATACAACAGACACATCTAGGAGTGTCCAACATTTGTCACACTGTAGTGACGCAGCAATCAAGTGATTCAACAGGATCACCAAGGAGATCCCAACTATTAACCCGGGCACGAATTTACAAATTTTTTAACATCAAGTTATAAAGAAATAACAAATTTACAACAGTTTCTTTCTTCTAAAAACATACAACAAAATAAAAATTCAAACAACTATTTTGCTGTTACAATAAAACAGAATTTTTCTCATCACATCAAGTTTCATCATTGAAAAAAAAAAATTTTTTTTTAAGGTCAGAATTCGTTGATTAATTAAATTTACATGAAATATATAATTTATATTCTAATTATTAACTATATTTAAACATTTAAATCATTTTTATAAAAATAAATTTACGCTACATTCGATTAAAAGAAACCAATTTAAAAATATTTTTTGCGTATTTAAAATATTATCACATACAATTTACAATATTATTTGCGTAATATAAAATATCATTACAAACAAGTCAATTGAAAAATATTCTTTGCGTATTATAAAATATTATTACATACAATTTACAAATTACAATCAAATTATTTACAAATTTATTTGCGTATTAAACAAATTATTTCATAATTATTTTGCAATATTAAAATAAATAATTGCAAACGAAAGAATATATACGCAATCATACGAAAAACAAAAAATTTATTTAATTTCTAGGAATCGGTTATCGTTTTACAAATTCAAGGTTAAACAGTTCCTTGACGGTCGTTAAACAAAAACTCACTTTTATTATATGTCGAAAAACAAAATATCGTTATCCGACATCATAAGACAAACCCGTAACAGGACGTATTCAGACTCCGACCTGATACAAAAACAAACCAGAAAACGCAAGAACAAAGAATTCGTAGAAATTGAAAACACTTTTGACGACATTGTCCATTACTTAAAGAACGAAACGAGCACGGCAGCTGGTCCATCACATAAAACTTTAAACAATACTAATAATAAAATGGAACACAAAATGAACTTTAGCGATGTATTGGCGGTAATGTCCAACATCCCAATATTCTCAGGAGAACCGAGTGAAAAAACACCGGCAGAGGCAAAATTCTTTTTAAACGCATGTAACAGGGCCAGATCACATGTAGACGAAGAAGGAAAAAAATACTTCTTCGGCATAATGTTAGACAAAATTCAGTACCCTGCCTGCGAACTTATTTATGATCTTGACATTAATAATTTTGAAAGCTTGCAAAAGCATATAATTGATAAGTACATAAATAATGATATGGAAAAAAATTATATCCAAGAAATAAATAAGTGCAGACAAACTTCGTCAGAAAACGTGACAAGTTTTGCAGAAAAGTTAAGACGGTTAGTAGGAGAAACCAAAAAATGGTACAAAAGGAAATACTCAGAAGAACAAAATGTAGCATTAGTTATGGAAATAAATAGACTCGCTTTAGAGGCTTTCCAAAACGGCATTTCTTCAAATTTAATAAAAATTTCTTTCGCAACCAGCAAGCCGACATCACTCGAAGAGGCGATTTCTAGAGCAAGACACCTAGAATACACGTTACCTCAGGAACAAATTAAAGAATTTAAATTTAATAATGGAAGACACATAGACGAATTAGGAGAAACTTATTATGACTTGAATAAATTATATTGTTGGTATTGTACGAGAAAGGGACACACGATAAATGAATGCAGAACGAGAAAAAATGCATTATTTTGTGTACTTTGCAAATCATACGGGCATCTCACACAAGATTGTCATAAAATTAAAAAACCTAAACCAGAGGAATATGTATTTAGAGACAATGGGGAGGTTATACCAAATTATGAAAATAAATTTAATTCATTTAGAGCAAATTATCCAAACGTAGTTAGACCAACTACTAGAAACGTGAACGTGCGCAAAAACAATTTCCCTCAATTCATTGATTTTTCGAGGCCTCCAGATCATGAAATTTATCAAAAAAGACAAAATAATTATTATAAACCACGACCACAATATAATTCCAACCAATATAGACCGCAAAATGGTTTCAATCATCAACAACAATACCGACCACAAAATAATTTCAACCAATCTCAATACAGACCTCAATTTAATAACACACAAAATCAACACAACTATCCAATAAACAATAACAATAATTACGTAAACGAGAAACCTACAAATATTAGGGTAATAGCAGAACCACCTTCCTTTTACGACTCGATCAATAGATTAACACAGAAACCAGAAGGGGTTCCAGGACCATCTGGAATAGTTACACAAAGTACAGACATAGACATAATGAGAGCAACAGAAAACTTAAATTTAAACAAGTAAGAGCGGATTTCATACCCAGAAATCCGACCTCAAATAATTCTCAAAATATAGGGGTCTATTGCGACACTGTTTTTTATCCCACAATTTCAAATTTTAATTCTAACCTAAAGCATATATCACCCATTATAAAAATACCATTAGACATTGCAAAAACTAATTATGCAAAATTTTTAATAGACACAGGAGCAGACATCTCCGTATTAAAATATAATGCAATTAAAGCAGGAACGCCCTATTTAATTGATAAAACAATAAATTTTACTGGTATAAATAAGCAAATTCAGTCAACTCTAGGATTAACCCAGGGTTTATTATTCAACAGCCTCAACGGCAAATGCGATTTCCATGTAGTCGCAGATGATTTAAATATAGAAACAGACGGTATTTTGGGTAGAGACTTTTTAAATAAAAAAACAGTGATTGACAATATAGGAAATAAGTTAGAGATATATTTGGAAACACCTATCCAACATATTACGATACCATTTAACGGAAACGGAAATTTCCAACTTGATCAGAAGTTTGAAACTGAACAAACATTTTCGAATGCAAAAAATCAACAGACTGAAAAAACAGTGCAAATTACCCATGATATCTTAGACGCGAACATCTCTGATAGTGGGGTTGATAGTATTACGAAACGACCAGTTCAGGTTTACCATGATATCAGAGACGCGAACATCTCTGAAATTGGGACTCAATTACTCGAAAATAATTTAGAGTCAACATCTGAACATAAGGTAACACGTACAGAAAAATCAAGTACCGTTGGAGATCCAAATTCTCATAATAATTTAGATTTAATAACAAATAATATTAAGACAAATTTAAACGATTTAACAAATAAATATGAAACGAATACAAATAATTCCATAATTGCTACAAAAGCTAATGAAAACAATACGAATATTAAGACAAATTTAAACGATTTAATAAACAAATATAAAACAAAAACAAATGATTATATAACGGCTAAAAAAGCCAACGAAAACATTACAAGTAATTTAAAACATTCTATTAACGATTATAAAATAAATACAAATAATTCCAACATTATCACTAACGCGAACGATTATAATTTCAATACAAATACATGTTATAAATACAAAGGCAATTCACAAGATTCTCAGAAAACGAACTTACATTGTCTAAACAAATCTACAAACGACCTTAACCCAAACAAAAAACATAAAGTAAACTACATAAATCCCTCAAACATATGTTATCATAAAAAACGTTTTAAAATAAATAAAACTATCCCAAAGACAAAAAGCAAAAACATTTTTACTATAAAAAGATCAAATTTAAAAAATATTTACAACACAAAAAATTATTTCATTAATAAAACTATAAACAGAGATCCAATAACTAAATTTTATAAAAACATTGACCTATATACAAAACTAAACCATAAAAAACTGAATGACATACATTTTACGAATATGCATAAGAAAAGAAAAGAAAATTCTTCAATAGAAAGGTCATTGGACGATATTAAATAAACTAACTATAAACAAACGACAAACAACAATATAACGACAGCCATACTTTTTTTTTCTAAATTTACACAAACAAAAAATGTAAAAATTTTTTTCATCAGCTGTAGGAAAAATTAAATCGTCTGAATAATAAATAAAAGATACAAACGAAATATAATATTACATAAACAAAAATATACTTGAAATGTTCAACCAAATAAAAATATGGTCTCTGAAAGAATTATTTAATTAGGTAGAGAAAATATTAAGATTAAATTTTTTAAATACAATTTAAACAAGATTTTTACTTGACGATACAGACTACATCCTAATTTATAAAAACAATGTTCACTAAAGGTTTAACCGATACCAATTTTTAACAAGCAAGTCAACAAATCCTAATACAAAACGACTCATCATGCCAAAACGACTTAAAAAAAATATTCACTAATCATCCAAAAATAAACATTTAAGCCAAAGCCAAAGCCAATTTAATTACATAATACATAATTACAAAATTTAAAAAATAAAAGAAAAACGACAAGACTTAAGTTCGAACCCAAATCTTAAAACGTGACAAATTGAAAATAGAAAAATTATTTTATAAAGATTTTAAATGCATTAAATTGACCTAATTTTTTATATAAAAATTATATAATGAAGATAAGAAAACACAAGGTCGAAATATTTTAAAGAAAATATAAATGGAAATAGAGAAAATAAACAAACGGTCAATCACCTAAACAATGGAAATAATTTTTAGGAAGCAATTAAACAGTTATAATATTTTGGAATTTTTTTTTGTAAATTGATGAACGTAATTTGACCAAGCTACTTTTGCAAGATAAATAGTTTTGATGAACCGAAAGGTTGAACTAGAGGAAGTTATCAGTAACGTGATTGATAACCAAACCAGAAAATCAGAGACGTCTGAAACTGGGGTTGATCAACACATTTTGATAACATCGATTCGACATTCTCCAGGAAACTCGAAAATCTCCATTAAAGGAAATTTTGTAAACTTAAATAGCTTCTATTTCGACATACAAGATTAACCAAAAGGTTTATAATTTGATTTGTACAATTAGGTACTTAACAAAGACTCGTAAATCTTTGGTCAAAATATATTTTTTGTGACAGGCATTAGTGTGAATTCACAGCGAAGATACAAACGACTAAAAAACATACAAAAATCATCAATAACAACTCTAGCAAATTTAAAAAATGTTCAATCAGTCTCAAATAATTTTTTTTTAAGATTTATAACCAAATTTAAATAAAATAATTTTTTTTTTTCTCGTTAAATAATTTTATTAATAATAAAAATAAAATATAAATAAATAAAATAATAGTATACCCCACACAAAAAGGGAAGGCAAAAATTGCATTAATAAAAAAAAAAAAAACAAATAATTAAAATGATAATAATTTCCCGCATAGACGGACGGCATAATTTAACAAGAAAATAAATAAATAACGAAAATTAATAATAATACAAAACTCCATAAAATAATAATATTAAAATTCAACAAAATCTTAAAGGCATAACAATGGCAAGAACTGGCATAATCCCGACAATCTTCATAATTATATTATCACTGTACAACTAAAGTACCATAAATCTTATACGTTATATATAACAAACAAATACTTCATTATACTATTAAAACGACTAAATTTAAGAAATAAAAATTACACAATAGGAACAGTAAACTTAAATGAAAAACTTACTGAAGACATCCCCACAATTGAAGACAATCCCACGTATACAGAACCTACAATCGCAACAGAGCAAACGATATCGGCAAAACCAAGACGTATTAATAAAATCGTAAATAGCGATTCAATATAATTTAAATACATTACCGTTTATGAATCATTTTTTTTAATAAATAAATTTTATGTTTTTCAAATAATAACAATAAACAAACATTTCTACTTTTATATAAAAATAAAAAAAGAAAAGAAAAAAAAAAAAAACATACGTAATTCAATACAATTCAATAAAATATAGTAACATTAAGAAAAAATCAAACTATTAAAGTTGATAAATTTTAGCATAGAAATAAGAAAAAAAATATAATAATATAAAATAAAGAGAAACCTATAGAATAAGGGAAAGAACACAGATTGATCAAACTAATAAGCACAAAAAGCACTATAAAAGCACACTATCAATTATTATTTCTAAATTATATAACAATCTATAAAAAATGAAAAACTTCATTTTTCATTTTTTATATTTGCAAAGAGGGGAGAGATGTAGTATTCCTAAACCGGAATATACATGAACCTCTATAAAGAATCTCAAAAGCCACATAAGGTTTAGTACAAACAAAACGAATAAAAGATATTATAACCAAACCAATGATATTACAACCCATTTATAACCCAAAACCCTATTTCATCATAAGATGTAACAACCATTCCCAAACATTACAACATATTGTTTAACCAAACATTTCTATAAGCCTATTCCTACAAATTAATTTCATCATCTTATGAAAATTAATGAACAAATTCTAGAATATACAATAAAATTCAAAACGCCTAAGCTAAGCAATTTTCACCAAACAAACATGTTAAAACATGTTTTAATTAATATAAATATTAATTCAATTATCCAATAATTTTTCTATTCACCAAAAATCCATTTTCAGCTATTTTTTATTAAACCAAATATAAAATGCTACAATGTCTAAAATAAATACATTAAAAATTCTATAAACATATTCCCTAGAAATTAATTTCATCATCTTATGAAATTAATGAACATTTCTTGAATATACAATAAAATTCAAAATGCCTAAGCTAAGCAATTTCCACCAAACAAACATGTTAAAACATGTTTCAATTAATACAAATAATTAATTCAATTACCCAACAATTTTTCCATTCACACCAAAATTCCATTCTCAGCGATTTTCTCTAAAACCAAATCCCAAATAAAATAATCCAAACATACAATATATGGAAAAACTATCAAAAAACTTTCCGTTCAAAAAATGTCTTACTTACAAAAATTCCTATAATATAAACCTAAAACCAATTATGATAATCCAAACATATTAAACAATTAAATAAAAATTCGATTAACGGAAACGACGATTCAAATAACATATACAAAAAATATATAACATTTTCAATTAAAAATATTAAATGCTGAGTAATTAGTTCTCACTGTTTCTATTCATTCATAAAATAGAAAAAAAATCACTATTTTGTGATTGGTCAATTTTTCATTCACAATTTCCTATAAATAATATAGAAAATTGAATGAAAAGTTAGTCTGAAGTTCGGTTTGTACATACGTGGAATTACTGTCCGTCGAAGTAATTCCAAAACAGTTTTAAAATCAAAAAATAAGTAGTGGTTTCTCAAATAAGTTTTCTTAAAGTGGAAATAGTGAAAAATTAGAAAAACCATAAGTTTTTCCCACATAATTTTAATAGGAAAACAAGAAGTTTTCCCAAAAAATCATTTGCTATTAAAATAAAATATTGTTTAATAGGAAAACAAGAAGTTTTCCCAAAAAATCATTTGCTATTAAAATAAAATATTGTTTAATAGGAAAACAAGAAGTTTTCCCAAAAATCAGTTGTTAAAGAAAAGTAGTGTTTGTGCTCACATAATTTTAATAGGAAAACAAGAAGTTTTCCCAAAAAATCATTTGCTATTAAAATAAAATATTGTTTAATAGGAAAACAAGAAGTTTTCCCAAAAATCAGTTGTTAAAGAAAAGTAGTGTTTGTGCTCACATAATTTTAATAGGAAAACAAGAAGTTTTCCCAAAAAATCATTTGCTATTAAAATAAAATATTGTTCAATAGGAAAACCGAGAGTTTTCAACCAAAACATTTGTAGTAAAAATTTCATGTGCTATCAATAAAAATAACAAGTTGTAATAAATGGTGTGTATTTTATAAAAACAACACATACGAGATCGAGAAATACATGATCCGGGGAATAATACCAGGTAAGTGGTAATCATAAGACTTCCCAGGTATTTTTTTTCAACGCGCACAAGAAGTACACTTGGCATACCCGACACCCACAATTGGCGTAACCGGTAGCTCTACTCATCGGAGGTGCCGTTGGAACCCCCACAAGCCTTGTTGGAATGTTCAATTAATGAGTTTAGTCGATTTCGGTATAGTTTTGAGTGTTCAGCTATTTCGTGTGAGAGTTGATTGACGATGTTTAGTGTTGAGTCCGTGATTGAAGTCTGATTTTTAATTAGTTGAAGTAAGTATTCTTCATTATTCTTGGACATCATAATTTTGTTTTCAATGATTTTAGTGTCATCTTCATCTAACACTCCGAATAATTCATGAGCAATTGTTCCTCCGATATTTAGAAGAGCTCTTCCTTTTCTGGTGAGCGTGTCTTTATCATTTTTAAATAATTAATCATTGGATTTTATTATTTCCGAGTACATTTGATTCAATTGAGGTAATAAGGTCTCACACGTTATTTCGTCTGGAGGAGTGTTGCACACGTGTTGTAGTGTTTTTAAACATTGGCGAATTTCATGAAGTCCGCTCTGACTTCAGACATATTTGGTTGCCTTGTGCATGTGGCTTTAAATGATTCTTCGCATTTTGTTTCTTCGGGTGTGGTTTGTCTGTCTGGATGCAATTCTTTTACTTCCAAAATTTTCTAAGTTGGGAGTCTATATCGTTTCGTACGATTAATGTTGTTATTTTGGACGGGTTGTTTTTGTAGCTCCTGTAACTATCCATCCAAATGCTGTGTTTTGTGCTATAGATCTGTCATCTGACCATTTTTTGATACCATTTAACATTATTGAACTGTCTGCTCCAATTAAAATGTCAATGGCTGCTGGTGTTCCATAGTTTGGATGTGCTAACATCATGAATATTCGCCTTCATTTGATATGACTTCATGGTATCCATGTGGCATTGTTTTTGTTATGGTTGGTAGAATGCTAGCTCGGCAATGTAATCGAAAATTAGACGAGAATCGAGGTCTAATTTCTAGCTCTACGTAGTGTTTCGAGTGACCGGCCTTGGTTTCACATACACCTGCTATTTCAGCGTGTCCCTTGTGTTTTGTTAATCTTAGAAATCGGGCAGCATTTTCGGTTATAAATGAGGATGTTGAACAAGGATCGATTAAAGCTCGTAGTAATTCTGGTTGTCCGTTCAAAATTGTAATTTTTACTACGGCTGTTGCTAGCAGAACCTCCCCTTCGTTGATATGTATGTATGTCGTAAAGGTTCTGTTCGTTTGGGGGGTTCGTTCTGTTCTTTGATATGTATGTCGTAAAGGCTCTTCGTTTGGGGTGACGTTTCTGGTTGCTTTGTCATTGGTGAATGCAGTAAGGTATGGTGGTTTTGATTACAGATTTTGCAGGATCTTCTTGTTCTACATGTTTCGTTGATTGGATGATTGAGGTAATTCTGACATATTTTAAGTTCTGTTATTCTGGCTAGTCTGGCTGGTGCTAGTAATCTAAAAAACTCATCGCAGTTATATATGATGTGTGGTTTGTTGCAGTGATAGCAACTTATATTTTGCTGATTTCCAGCTTGGTTTCTAGAATAGTTTGTTGGTTGGTTTGTTACTTGCATTGCAACTTGAGTTGTTGCATGCTTTATTGCTTTGTTTGTTGCATGATTTGTAACTTGAGTTGTTGCATGCTTTATGCTTCATGCATTATGCATGAACGGTGTCACTTTGGATTGTTGTCTAGGTTGATTGAATTTCTGGAAGGATGTTCTTCCATTGTTTATAGTTTCTAGGCTCTGAAATCTGACTTCGAGAAAGTTGAGTAGCGTTTTTAGCGGTGGTATTTCTCTCGGTTGGTCTAGTGATGTTTCATAAAGCCTTCTAGATTCGTTGTCCAATTTTTTAAGCAAAATGTGAGCTATTATTGGATCCCAATTTTTTGTATCGATGTCACTGCTGTTTAGTGCGTAAATACATTCCTTTGTGGTATCATGAAGTGTTCGTATTGCGTATGGTGATTCTCCTGTTATTGATGATTGCGACAAAAATATGTCGAGCTTTGCTGCTACCAATAACCTTTTGTTATTGTATCTGCTGTTGATGGTTTCCCAGGCAGGGTCATAGTTTGCTGCAGTTGGTTGCAAATGAATAATTAATTTGGCTGCGGCTCCCGTTAGTTTCGATTTTAGATAGCTCATTTTGTGAGCTTTTGGTATATTGCTATCTTCATGTATGAATGACGTGAACAGATCTCGAAAAGAAACCCATTTTGTGTAGTCTCCGCTGAAGTCAGATATGTCTATTGGTGGTAGACGATTTCCATTGTACGATGATTTTCCTTCTTGGCGTAGTGTTGAAGCCTCTATCAATTGTTTCATTTTGATGGTGGTGTTTTCATATTGTTTTGATAAAACCCCATAATGATCTTCTATAAAGTATTTTTTGGTTTTTTGTTCGTCAAGTTCGACTTCTACGCTGAGTTCATCATGCAGTTCGCTGATTTTGTTCATTAATTCGTTGAGCTGCTTTATTTTTATTTCGAGATGAATATTGCTTGAATCTGCGTCCATGAGTAGCCTTGACTCCTGAATTTGTTCGTAAATCTGGTTCATTTTAAGATTTTTCCTTTTGTAAAGCTTTGCGGTTGGTCCGGGTGTCATCTCTGGTTCTAGGTCTGGTGGTGTTGGTGGTGTATACAAACGTACAGTTTAATTGTATAATTTTTCAGCTTGCTCGTATACTTTTCCTTGAAAATATTGGTGCGTTTGCGGTAGATTAGTTTCCAGCTGGTTGTAGATCTTGCCAAACTCTTCCCAGTCCCAGATTATTGTAATAACCAGATGTTTTTCTACTTGCGAAGTCCTTACCAAAATTCGTTTTCAAGTTGGTTATTTGTTTGAATAAGGTTTGCCGGCATCTTATTAGTTGTTCTTGGGTTGCCCTTTCTTTGGTTAATATGCGTCTGTTGGCTTTTTTGTATGATTAGTGGGCTGAGCGTTTTTGTCTGCTGACTGATATGCTTGTTGTAAATTGGTTTGTAAGACCAACTTTTGTGCTGCTGATTGTACTTATGTATTCAGACCAATGATGAAATTGAAGTGGTTGTAATATATCTCGTCGGGATATATAGTCGTGTGCTAGTGCTGCTATTTGAACATGTAGTTAGACCAATGGTGCAGTTGTAATCGTTGGTTAACTCGGCTGGATGTGTTGAGGCTCTAATCGGTTATATCTCGTGTGGATATGTTGGTGGCTGTAATCGGTTATATCTCGTGTGGATATGTTGGCGGCTATAATCTGCTATATCTCGTGTGGATATGTTGGTGGTTGTAATCGGTTATATCTCGTGTGGATATGTTGGTGGCTGTAATCGGTTATATCTCGTGTGGATATGTTGGTGGCTGTAATCTGCTATATCTCGTGTGGATATGTTGATTAGGTGCTGGTAACGTCTGTTGGCTCGAAGGACCAATGATTGTACCCTGGATCAGGTTCAACTGGTGAATTAAGTGCTTTGATTAAAATACGGTGGTATTATACGACTTACTGATTACCGACTTACCGACAACTTCCTCGTTATATACAAGGTAATGAGGAAGTTTATTATCCGGAAATATTTAGAGAATTACATTTATTTACATTTATTTTGTATAAAACCTAAATATTTATATTCGTTTAAAAACAATGCAATTCATATTTATATGAAATATGAATATATGTTTTCTAAACAATTTTTATACTATGGGAGTTTTTTGTTGTTTATAGCTGTTAATTATTTTAATTTGGTTATATGTGATGACATATTTGTTTATTCATGTTTTCAAGTTCAATTCCTGGTTATGTTGGATGCTGGATTCAACAGTTGGTGTATAGACTTGACTTTTTTTACTGAGTTTTATTCATTCAAATAAACACAGTTGTCATACTGTTTTGAATAAATTCATTGTCTCCATTCAAAATGTAATATTGTTTTACAACCGCCATGAAAAAATGGAAAAAAAATGGCGTCACTTTACTGCCGCTGTTAAATAATGTAAAACATGGCGTTATTTTACAACCGTTATGATTGACGTCAATAAAGTTAGACTTTATCCTTCTCTATATATGTCTTATTTTTGGTAATTTCAGAACCATTAACCACAGTTAATCGAATGTAATATTAGTTATGTTTTTTTTGTAATTCTATATAGAATACAATTAAAATATCCAATACGATTTGACAGCTCGAAACTCAGCATTTATCATAGAGTTTATGTAATCCACAAACGAGAAACTTTTAATGAAGAAAAAAAACAAATGAATTGTTATTATTTTTATTACGAACAAAAGTATATAGTTTATTCCCGTTACAACGAATTCATTAATTTTAATGAAATAAATGCTTATCTCTTATGAATTATGGTAACTTACATTAGTTCTAACGAATTTCAATTGCAATACTGATAAATTATATTGTTATGGAAGCACTAAATTTAAAAACTTGTTATCTTTGAAATACAATTTTCCCCGAACTTCTTTAGGGATCGACAAATAACATTTAATCTGTTATATTCCAATATCTATCCCTAGGTAGCTCGCTCCAATTCTAACAAAAATATTCTATTTATCTTACAAAACCGGCATATTTCCCGATTCTTGGAAACTGGCTAGTGTTCAACCTATATCGAAGAAGGGTAGTAAGATTGACCCGCATAATTATAGACCAATTGCAATTCTGTCGGTTCTAGCTAAAATATTTGAAAAATATGTTAACTATAATCTAATAGAATATTTGGAGATGTCACGAATTATTGATGATAAGCAGTATGGTTTTCGTAGAAGTCATGCAACAGGTGACCTATTAGCCTACGTAACCCATATGTGGAACAAATCGCTGGACCGTGGTGAAACATTTTGTATTTCACTTGATATTTCTAAAGCATTTGATAAAGTATGGCATATAGTAGCCTAATAACTAAATTAAAATCTTATGGTCTCGATCATCTTACTGTTTCATGGATTCAAAGTTTTCTTACAGGTCGTCAATTTCATGTTAATTTAGATGGTATCACATCCAATATTTTCACAACCAATGCTGGTGTTCCTCAAGGCTCCGCACTCTCACCAACCTTGTTTCTACTATACATTAATGATTTGCTCATTTCCACAGTACACCCAATCCATAATTTTGCTGATGACTTCACATTGCATGCATCACATGCATCCCCTAAAATTCGATCTCATACGGCAGTCACAACTGATAGAGAGCTGTTGATTGATTCTATCAATGCAAACCTGCAGCGTATAATGGAATGGGGTGATCGTAATTTTGTTGCATTTAACCCAACCAAAACCAAACTATGCCGTCTATCACGAATAGACCGACATAAAAAATTCACTATTAAGATAAACAATGAGGAATTGCATGAGGTTGAATCAGTAAGACTTCTTGGAGTGGATATTGAAAATAATCTGAAATGGAATAAAAACGTGTTCAACCTCGCTAAATCTGCAATGCAAAAGCTAGGATTCTTGTGGCGATGTAAAAACTTCTTCAATCCCGAGCAAATTTTGCTGATTTATAAGTCCCTTATTCGTCCATGTATGGAGTACTGCTGTCATGTTTGGGGAGGTGCTTGTCAGTCAACAATAAAATGTCTAGACTCTTTACAGAGAAAGGCGATACGGTTGATTGATAATACAGAACTATCTGATCAGCTTGACTCACTCCAGCACCGAAGAAATGTGGCTGAATTGTCAATCTACTATAAATAAAACTTTAGCGAATTTTCTTCAAGTGAAATACAAAATATCCTTCTATCAAGTGGTACTGCGCAATCGACGAACAAGAACTTCAGAGTCATCCTACCCATTTGCTGTCAAAATATCTCGATGTAGAACTATGTCCTTCCAGAACGATTACTTCAATAGAGTGGCCAAATTATGGAACTCATTCCCCGCCTTCGTATTTCCCGATGAATTTGCCCCTCAGACATTTAAAGAAAATGTCAATCGCCGCCATTTAAAAAAAATAGTATAGTTTAAAATAATTTATTTATTTATTTATTATTACAATACAATATAGGTAAGCATTGTTAAAGTAAGTAAGTATTGTATTGTTACAAGTAAGTTTTGTCAATACAGGTAAGTATTGTACAGTTGTTTTCCTTTTCTCGCTCTTTTTCAGCCATTAGCTCAAAAAGAGCGAGAGAATGGAAAATATTGTTTTAATTAAATAAATTTGCCTTTCATTTTCCCCATCTCCTTACTTTCTAGTAGACATGGTATATTCGGATATTCAAAGAGTCTGAATAATGAATATTTCATATTTAGTGTGCTAAACATGTCTAACTAATTAATAAAAAAAAAAAAAATATCAGTATCAAAATCATCATTAGTGAAAAAAAGAATACGGCAACTTCCCATCTTATTTTTTTAAGTACTGAACACAAATTTGGCCATCTTTCACACAATCACAGTACCGAAGTATATTGCCATATGTATAAAATCGATAGATGTTTATATTGAAAGTATGTTGGTTGCATTCTGTTTATGTTCTTTATAATGGAAATTATATTTTACCCTATATTTATAGTGTAAACACTACCAACAAAAATAACATGTCACAACCAAAACATTTTATGTCACAACCGTAACACCATGTGTGTCACAGCCATAACGCTAATTATAAATAGTAATAACTGGGCAAAATAGCATTTTTGTTTATATTATGGTTGCATATATGGCAAGTACTATTTTTGATTACATAACACATATTACAGAACAATACTGAGTACAGAATCTGTTTTATTCTAACTCAAAGGTCATTTTTTGTTACGGTTATGACATGTTAATTAGTTTTTCCAAAAGAATATTATTTACCTTAAAAATTGAGGCTTTGCTATTACTTTGATAAAAAACCCACTACTGATGTCCCTACCAACTTAGAATATCAAGTCGGCTATTTTGGATTGCATCACTCTGATAGAAACATGTTGAAAGATTTGCATTCTAATATGACAATTTAAAAATGTTGAGAACCAGCATTTCTTAAAATAATTATTTTATTTTGTTAGATTATTGAAGTAGAGATCTCAAGCTTTAATTTGATGTATTACATGTGCATATTAAAAACAACTTTTTTTGTTTGGTATTCACCAATTCTCCGGATTTGCTCAGAACTATTACAGCATTAATTAACTGTCAAATCGAATTGAATATTTTAATTCTATATTATTGATTTGTATGCATCAAAACAATATCTTTTTATTCGCCTATATATTAAAGTGTTACTTTAATACTGTGATTTGCGACCTTAAAGTGTCATTTTTAACCATATATTTTGTTGCTATAGTTACGTCCAAAAAAGTAAAAAACCTTTGTATTTGTTTAAATTCTATAAAAAATCGAAATTTTTATCAAAGCACCCATTTAATTTAAAATTTCATTATCCAATTAAAATATTTGTTATTGTTTGTTGTCATAGTTATACAATTATTTTGAAAAAAATAACAAATATTTAGTCAAATAGCATATTTTAGCATATTTTTATTTCAAAATTTATGCAAATTTATAGCTTTAATTTAGAATAAACATTTTTTTAATATTTTGCTAGCGGCGAATAAAAAATAGTATATGACGCACGGACGTAAGCTATTTTGGACTTAATGTGGGTGCAAATCTCGGCTAACGCCTTGATTTGCAAACTCGATATTCGTCCAAAATCTTTAGCTTTACGTTCTTGCATCATAATGTACTATTATAGTATACAATTTTTCTGAAAAAAATTTAGTGCGTACGCAAAAATATTCGAAAAAAATATTGTAAAAACATCACTCAAATTATGAATATTGTCGCGTTCGTTGGCAAACAAAATAAGCTGTCAGATCAAAGAAATTTGATTAAAAGTGTTCTTTGGCATAAAAGATTGATTTTTTTTGACCCAGATCAAGTTTCGAAAATCTAGATTTTTTGGTAGATTTTACAAATACATTGAAATATTATTTTCATTTGTCAAATTTATGTAAACCAAAAAAAACCACCATTTTAATTATTACTATTTTGTTTAAAAATAATTTATTATTATTTAAATTACTAATTAATAATAAAGTTATTACAAATAAAATGATAAAACGTAAAATCTACCATTTTCAAATGTAAACATAACCAAACATATCAACTGACAGAACAAAAAGTCAAAACAATTTGCAAAAGTAGATTAATTTATTTTAAGCTGTTTTTTGGGAAGTAAATAATCAATCTTTTTTCGATCAAGCCAAAGAACGCGACATAAGTTTCTCAAATATTTTATTTTATTATTTTTAAAAGAATATTTGTCTGTTATTTGTCTGAATAATTGTCTGAATATTTGTCTGTTATTGATGGGAGATTTTCCATCGGGGTGATGTTATATCACAAATAATTTACTGAATTAATTGTTGATCATGTGTCAATAGACACAAGTGAAGACTAGTCATCTTCTTCTCACCGATACAAGTTTGTTATTCAATACTAGAATGTCTAGAGTATAACAAAACAGTGATCACCAGAGAAATTAATTGACTAAACCTGAATCTATTAAATTTATGATTATGTAAATTTTTTGTTTTTACACTTTGCTAGAGTTGTAGCCTAATTTTTGGTTTATATTCATTAGCGTTGACATTTTTTGGTAGAGTTTATCTAGTCGGCTAGCCCTGATGAGAATGATAAAATTTTTTAAAGTTTAAAATTTTCTCATTGGTTCGAAACTAGATCGCTCTAAAATTGTATGGATTGCAAAAAGTTTCATAATTTGCACCATAATTTTTTAGATTCAGTTCTTATATTTGTCTGTTGTCCAAAGTTTATATTGAAAATAAAAATAAAATTTAATTAGTTATGGTTGAAATTGAAAGATGACGTCAACAAACGTTCGTTAGAATTTATTGGTTCTTATGCGTACGCAAAAATATCATATAATATCAAATATTTTTTACAAAAACTTAATTGTAACACATATTGCCAAAAATTACGGTGCGGATATAGATATAGATATAGATATAGATATAGATATAGATATAGATATAGATATAGATATAGATATAGATATAGATATAGATATAGATATAGATATAGATATAGATATAGATATAGATATAGATATAGATATAGATATAGATATAGATATAGATATAGATATAGATATAGATATAGATATAGATATAGATATAGATATAGATATAGATATAGATATAGATATAGATATAGATATAGATATAGATATAGATATAGATATAGATATAGATATAGATATAGATATAGATATAGATATAGATATAGATATAGATATAGATATAGATATAGATATAGATATAGATATAGATATAGATATAGATATAGATATAGATATAGATATAGATATAGATATAGATATAGATATAGATATAGATATAGATATAGATATAGATATAGATATAGATATAGATATAGATATAGATATAGATATAGATATAGATATAGATATAGATATAGATATAGATATAGATATAGATATAGATATAGATATAGATATAGATATAGATATAGATATAGATATAGATATAGATATAGATATAGATATAGATATAGATATAGATATAGATATAGATATAGATATAGATATAGATATAGATATAGATATAGATATAGATATAGATATAGATATAGATATAGATATAGATATAGATATAGATATAGATATAGATATAGATATAGATATAGATATAGATATAGATATAGATATAGATATAGATATAGATATAGATATAGATATAGATATAGATATAGATATAGATATAGATATAGATATAGATATAGATATAGATATAGATATAGATATAGATATAGATATAGATATAGATATAGATATAGATATAGATATAGATATAGATATAGATATAGATATAGATATAGATATAGATATAGATATAGATATAGATATAGATATAGATATAGATATAGATATAGATATAGATATAGATATAGATATAGATATAGATATAGATATAGATATAGATATAGATATAGATATAGATATAGATATAGATATAGATATAGATATAGATATAGATATAGATATAGATATAGATATAGATATAGATATAGATATAGATATAGATATAGATATAGATATAGATATAGATATAGATATAGAATAACAAAAACACTGCTATTATTCTATTACATGAAGATTTATCTCTTTCAACAATTCCGTTGCAAACTTGCAATAAAAAATAAAAAATTTTGAAAATTAACTTAAAAATCGATTATGAAAAAGTGGTTTTTAAACTCTTACCTTTTTTATGTATAATCAAAGCGACTGTAAAGTAACGAAATTTTTATTTTTTTTACAGCGGTAAAAATAGTTTCCATTTCTTTTATGACGATAAAAAATCATATTTATAAAAATTTTGATGTTTCAATTTCATATTTACAAAAAAATTAAACGTTTGCCGAACAAATGGTGTACATATTTGATTCGGAGCTAAAATGACTTTTTGTGTTTCATCTATAATTGTCAAACTATAGACTCAACACAAAAAGTTGCACTTTACCTCTTAATTAAATAATATACTACTTTTGGTTTTTTACATTTTTTACGATATTTTTACATACGAACAATAAATTTTTTTATACTATTTTAAAGTCGAGTTTTCAACGACAAACATGAGCGCTGAAAAAGTTGTAAACTACATAACCAGCTTTTTCGATTGAAAATTAGGCTTTTTTAAAATTTAAATTCGTATAAAATCGAAAAATAAATACCGAAATAATTATTCAAAACAGAAGAAAAAATCCCAAGTAACACAAGTAAAAAAGAAAAACAGTGTTTTTATCAGAAATAGTTCCAACCATACCTTTGAATTATAAAAATTCAAATTACTTCCTTAGTTACTTGAGTTCGATTGCTCACATCATTGCTTATTAATACATCAAAATTTTTATAAATATTATTTATTATCGTCATAATTACATCTAAACAGTAAAAAACATTTAAATTTGTATAAATTAAATTTCTTATCAAAGCAAACTTTCAATTCAAAATTTCATGAGTCTAATTAAAATATTTGTTATTTTTTGTTGTCATAGTTATGCAATAATTCAATATTTTATAATCCAATCAAAATATTTATATTTTGTTGTCATAGATATACAATTTGTTTGAAAAAATAGCAAATATATATATTTATTTTTTTTTTATATAAAAAGTGTTGTGTTATATGGTTTACAATATGTGTCACAACAGCACATATATACCTTTTAAGGCGTAGGTTCCACAACAACTTGCGCTCCAAGGTATTGATGAACCCTTTTTTTAAACCTCTGCGGATTGCAACCACCTGAGACTATGGATTCCGGCAAATCATTCCATTTGTATGCAGTTCGGACAAAGAAGTCTTTCTGCGATCTGCCAGTATGGCAGGGCGGGATATCGACCGTTTGACTGGTTGCTCTAGCCGATTGTCGAGTGAGATGGGGGTAAGAATAAGTTGGAGGAGTGATGTTGCTGATTTCATCTGAGCACTGTTGACGACGATATTTGTAAAAAACAACGAGGTCCAGCAACAGTGCGACGATATTGTAGGGAATCAAGTTTTGATGTCAAAGTTCGATCACCCACAATTCGTATAGCCCACTTTTGAACAGAGTCCAAGATGACTAAGATGGAAACAGAAACAGCACCCCAAGCTTGACAACAGTACTCCATACAGTGACGAATATAGGACTTATTAACATGGACCAATTGGTATGGAGTGAAAATTTGTTTGCATCTATTTAGGAGGCCGAGTTTTCTAGACGCGCTTTTTGCCATCGCCATTATATGATCGTTCCAAAGTAGGTCATTTGAAACTGTGACACCCAATAAACGAACGTTTTTACATTTACACTGAAAAAAAAGTTGAAGTAATGACAACCTCATTTCGAAGTTGGCAGTTTATTATTTCAACAAAGAAAAAATAATTGCAAACAATTTCAATGTGATATGGGACAACTACATATAAATATTTTCCTGGCAACAGAATGAGGTTTATTTAAAATATAAAGTGTAACATCCAATATAACAGTAGTTGAATAAAGCTGATAACTATTTCCATGAAAAAATTTTTCTTTGGCCTTATATCATGAATTTTTTATTTTAAAATTGAAATATTTAAAATTAATTGAACTATATTTTATTTTCACATAAATATTTCGTGTGATTATCTCAACTACATCGTTCTATAGATGTAGAGTTGTTGAAACAATTTTGCAGTTCTATTCGATATATCTGCCCGCACGGTGAGGTTGAGAGAACTGCATTTCGATTGGAAATAGAACATATTTTTTTTTTCAGTGCACCCATTGCTTCATCAAATATCTCATAATCTCTACATAATCTCATAATCTACATAATGTCATATTATGTTATTTTTGCTTTCGCCGTAAAAATATGGGAAAAAATCAGTTATTTTTTTGTCGCCGTAAAAAATTAAAACTTTAACCTTCTCCCTAGTGGCAGTAAAGTTCGATTTTACAGCCGTTTGCCGAAATAATGGACTTTAGTGTTCTTCTCGAAAATTTGAGGTTATGTGGAAAAACGATCGATTAAAAGGTTTCAGATTTTTAATTATCTACAACTTTTATATAAGTTTTTTTTTGATGGGATGGATATTTCAACCATAAATCGTAAGAAACCATCATCAAACCCTCAAACGTATATTTAACTACCTCCACCCCCTTTCCGGAACTTTTACCGAATTGAGTTGATTTTTCTTAATTTACTTATAATTTTCCCTAAATTTTCCAGCCATCCAAAAACTGATAGTTTATTTACATAAATTGAATAATTATACTAAGTTTAAAGTTAAGAATAAAAAAATTAATTAATTAATTAATTTGATCTTTAATAACTTAAAATGTATTGGTCATGCTAATCAGTACTCGACGTTTATAATAATAAGATCAATTTATTAAGAACCGTTTATGTGATTCGTCGTCTTTTATTATTGTTGTAACTTGTATCTTTGGTTGTTGGCAGTAATGGTTTGTGTTGGTGAACCTCCTCTTTTTCTGTTAAGATTTTATTTTTGAAGTTATACTTCTTTGCGCTCGTTGTAAATATTTTGATGAGGTGTTAAACGAGAAACCGCGTCACGCTGTTTCAAGGTATATTTTAACCTTTATGCTGTATGGTAATAAAGACGAAATTAGTAAATCAACCTTATGCTGTATGGTAATAGAGACGAAATTACTAAATCAATCATATTTTATAATAATAAAACATTATTCGCTTAGTTATCTTTGATCAATTTTTTTTTTCACTTTTCGGAATTATCATTAATATGAATAGTTAATGTATAATGTGACAAACATATGTGTACATTTATATGAAAATTATGTTAAATTATTTTTAACAAATACATATTTCTAATTTACAACAAATATATTCTTATGGTTTGCAATTATATAAAATATGTACATATTTCTATGCATTAGCACCAATACGATACATATAAGCATTGCTTATATATGATTAAACAAACCTGCTTGCATTAGCAGAACTGCCCTCACATGTTCCAAAAATTGAAAACTGACGTTTCTTTTCCTCTTCTTAGAAACATTGATGAACCAAGAATTTGCATTGGAACCTTAGTACAGAAGAAAAAGATTATGAACAATATCAAAGTTACAGATTTAAAGTGTTTTACTTATTGAGTGATATATGCTTCTCCATTACTTTCAAAACTATTATTGTTATTGCAAGGGATCTATAAAATATATGCAAATATGTTAACATATGTTGTGGTTTGACTGTTTTAATAATAATATATAAGTCTGAATTTACAAATGAAATTAGTCTTATTATTATTTTTTCCAATTTTTTAAGTTGTGGGAAGGAATGTCGAAATAAGACGATGGCCATAAAGCAATAAAACCCATTAAACGAAAATATTCACTAAAAATTGTGGTATTTTTTAATCGGCCGGCGTATGCATCAATGGAGTAGAGTATTGCAGACAATCGATAAAATATATTTGCAAATTGCAATACGACCCTCTTCAGAACAGCAAAATTTCTGGATTGATAAATGATTATAAGTCTACATGAAATAGGACGCTAAACCAATAGCAATGAACCAGTGTACCTATATTTTGTATGACGAGTACGGTGGCTTCGGAGTAAGTAATAGACAATTGTGACATCCAATAAACAAATATATTTACGCTCACCTAATTGTTCGTTACACATTAAATTATTTGAATTAAATCTTTGGAATAAAATTTTAACTTTTTTCTAACCCTAATCTTTTGCCATCTACATTAATAAAAATTATTTAATTATTATTTGCCTGTCAATGTGTTTTAATTTTAACGTACATTTAATATGTAATTTTATCTATAGCTTTAGAGACATTTACTTAATGGCTTTTTCTGACTGCAAAATGATACTATTACATTTTTTTCAAATTTTTTATATAATACTAATAAAATAAGTTAAATTAAATGACATTACAAAAAACTATCGTACAATTTACTCAAAAAAAAGCAGTTTTCAACCACTTTATCTGGGAAGCATGGGCATCGCCTTGCGGGTGTACCTTCTAGTAATTAATAACTATACGTTCTTATACTTTTTGAATAATAATTTTTTTTTGAATAATATTTTCTTTTTATTTCGTTTTTGAATAATATGTCTCTTTTTTTTATATTTTTTTTTTGAATAATATTTTTTTTTTGCATAATATTTTTTTGTTTTGAATAATATTTTTTTTCTTAAATAACATTTTTTTTTTAATAATATTTTTGTTTTTTGAAGTTATACTTCTTTGCGCTCGTTGTGAATATTTTGATGGGGTGTTAATCGAGAAACCGCGTCACGCTTGTTTAAGTTATATTTTAACCTTTATGCTGTATGGTAATAAAGACGAAATTAGTAAATCAACCTTATGCTGTATGGTACTAAAGACGAAATTACTAAATCAATCATATTTTATAATAATAAAACATTATTCGCTTAGTTATCTTTGATCAATTTTTTTTTTCACCTTTCGGAATTATCATTAATAGGAATAGTTAATGTATAATGTGACAAACAAATATGTACATTTATATGAAAATTATGTTAAATTATTTTTTAACAAATACATATTTCTAATTTACAACAAATATGTTCTTATGGTTTGCAATTATATAAAATATGTACATATTTCTATGCATTAGCACCAATACGATACATTTAAGCATTGCTTATATATGATTAAACAAACCTGCTTGCATTAGCAGAACTGCCCTCACATGTTCCAAAAATTGGAAATTGACGTTTCTTTTCCTCTTCTTAGAAACATTGATTAACCAAGAATTTGCATTGGAACCTTAGTACCGAAGAAAAAGATTATGAACAATATCAAAGCTACAGGTTTAAAGTGTTTTACTTATTGAGTGAAATATGCTTCTCCATTACTTTCAAAACTGTTATTGTTATTGCAAGAGATCTATAAAATATATGCAAATATGTTAACAAATGGTGTAATTTGACTGTTTGAATAATATAATAATATATAAGTCTGAATTTACAAATGAAATTAGTCTTATTATTATTTTTTCCAATTTTTGTTTTAAGTTGTGGGAAGGAATGTCGAAATAAGACGATGACTATAAAGCGATAAAACCCATTAAACGAAAATATTCACTAAAAATGGTGGTATTCTTTAACCGGCCGGCGTATGCATCAATGTAGTAGAGTATTGCAGACAATCGATAAAATATATTTGCAAATTGCAATACGACCCTCTTCAGAACAGCAAAATTTCTGGATTGATAAATGATTATAAGTCTACATGAAATAGGATGCTAAACCAATAGCAATGAACCAGTGTATCTATTTTGTATGACGAGTACGGTGGCTTCGGAGTAAGTAATTGACAATTGTGACATCCAATAAACAAATATATTTACGCTCACCTAATTGTTCGTGACACATTGAATTATTTGCATTAAATCTTTGGAATAAAATTTTAACTTTTTTCTAACCTTAATCTTTTGCCATCTACATTTATAAAAATTATTTAATTATTATTTGTCTGTCAAATGTGTTTT
Organism: Diogma glabrata; assembly: GCA_963693315.1. Classification (NCBI taxonomy): domain Eukaryota; kingdom Metazoa; phylum Arthropoda; class Insecta; order Diptera; family Cylindrotomidae; genus Diogma; species Diogma glabrata. The sequence goes on along the minus strand of OY856187.1, from coordinate 31,224,763 downwards.
AATTTTAACATACATTTAATAATGTAAATTTATCTATAGCTTTAGAGACATTTACTTAATGGCTTTTGCTGACTGTAAAATGATACTATTACATTTTTTTCAAACTTTTTATATACATATTACTAATAAAATAAGTTAAATTAAATGACATTAAAAAAAAACTATAGGAGAATTTACTCAAAAAAAAACAGTTTTCAACCACTTTATCTGGGAAGCACGGAAATCGCCGTGCGGTTACCTTCTAGTAATTAATAATCATTAGTTTTTTGAATAATATTTTTTTTGAATAATATTTTTTTTTTTCTTTTTGGATATTTTTTTTTTTAAATATTTTTTTTTTATTTTTTTGACTAAGAAAACTAAAAAAAATCGACGATTATACGTTCTTATACTTTTTGAATAATAATTTTTTATATTTTATTTTATTTTTTACACTAATCAGTCTTTTACATTATTTTTTTATTATTATTAAATTAATAAAAAACAATATTTCGGCACATTGCCATTCTCAAGCTAAACAAAAATTAAATACAAATATTATAAAAATTGACACAAAAATTGAAAAAACTTAAAAGTTTTAAGTTTTTAAGTTTTTTTTCAATTTTTGTGTCAATTTTTATAATATTTGTATTTAATTTTTGTTTAGCTTGAGAATGGCAATGTGCCGAAATATTGTTTTTTATTTATTTAATAATAATAAAAAAATAATGTAAAAGACTGATTAGTGTAAAAAATAAAATAAATATTATAATCGAACAGTCTAAAAAATTTTCAAAAAATAATTTTTTATTTTAATAATATTTTTTTTTATTTATTTTTTGAACAATATGTTTTTTTTTTTGCTTTTTTTTTGAACGACATTTTTTTTTTGTATTGTATTTTTTTCTTTTGAATAATATTTTTTTTTTTTGAATAATATTTTTTTTTTTTTTTTTTTTTGAATAATATTTTGATTTTTTTTTAGTAATTTTTTTTAGTGTATTCTATCTGTCTGTCTGTGTGCGTGTGTGCGAGCGAATGGCCAAAGAAGTATAACTTCCACCGTCTGGTCCGACGCAGACCCTACTTTTTTTTAGTTATTTTTTTTAATGTATCCTATCTGTCTGTCTGTGTGCGTGTGTGCGAGCGAATGGGCAAAGAAGTATAACTTCCACCGTCTGGTCCGACGCAGACCCTACTTTTTATATTTTCAATGTCATCACTGATTATGCTTCAAACAATTAGTGTAATGTTGTCAGGTTTGATGTTGTATGTGTTTTGCATGTATATGTGTAGGGCTTCAACAGTTAATCGTTTGGACCAATTCTTTTCTGTGTCCAAAATGTTTACGATAAAAAAATTTGGATGATTATTCAACTCGTGGTGTTCCATCAAAGCAGTCTTGAGGTCAATAGCTTTTCTTAGATCATATTTGTGATTTTCTTCTATTCTTTTACCCAAGTGTTGTATAGTTTGTCTTGCGTATGTTTGTTTGCATTGTGTTACTGTTTTCACCAGTGCCTATGGATACAATTTGGTAAATAACATTGAATCCTTTTAGTTTTTCTATGGGGTATTTCAATTTTGAAGGCCAAACTAATGCGAGGACATACTGTTTTTGCTATTTTATTTATCTATTCCAATATTCCATTGATATATAACATGCTCTTGTATATTTCGCTATTATTATTATTAGTAGCGGGATGGGATGCAGAGTACTATTGTATGTGTTCAGCTTATCAAGTATGGTTATGGGTAGCTTTCGTATTAGATCGTACGGGTTATTGTTTAGTGAGAGTTTTTTTTAGGATCTGGATGTTTTTGTGATGGTTTTGGGGTGCACTTAGGGATAAGACCCGTTTAATAAAATTGTATGCTGTAATAATTTTTGTGGAATAGAAGAACATTTACCACACATCACTTAAATATTATATTTTTCTTTTGTAGATAAAGTCTTTGATAATGGTAGACTAAACACCGAAACGTAAGGTACTAAATATTGTAATAAACTTCGTCCAGAATGGGTTAATTTTATTTACTCATTCATGAATTGAAAGTTAACTCCTTTTTCAATCTTTTACTTGTATTGCAAATTGTATTGCATAAATTAATGTAAATTAAATTTGTTATACAAATGTTTACATTAATGAATTAAAAGGAGTTACCTAATACATTTTGCATAAATTAAATTTGAGTTCGCTAATACAAATGCAAGTTTGAATGAAAACAGGTGTGGCCTATTTCAGATGTACGGACTACGTAGTATTGATTTCTAGTGGATTATAGAAGTTTCGATTTATTTATTTTTCGATATAAATAAGCAAACAAAAATATCAGACAGTCAGTTTTAATTTTGCAATTAAAAGTGTTTTACAAATATTCGAAAGTATAAGGAATAATCGGAGGTACTTGAGCCTGGGTACTAATAGTGAAAGAATCTGAACTTTGGGAATAGTAAATACAGATTTTACGATTCCGAATATTATTGATTCAAATTGTGGAAAAGCGGTGAAGTTTATTGTACATAAATTGGAGACCCTGGAATTTATTGTAAGGAAAAACGGAAGCTGCTGTAATTTGGTTCATAAATAAAGTTTGGGATTTTGTTAACTAAAGATCTGTCTTTTTACTGTCGTATTTGCTCAATAATCTAAAAGAACCAACGAAGAGTTGTTACAGTGGTGTCAGAAGTGGGATTATTGAAACAATGGTCAAGACAGTGAATATTAGTGATCTCAGCCAGACCCAGCTGAAGGATGAGTTGAAGAAAAGGAACGCTCCAATCCATGGAACGAAGGCAGAACTTGCATTCCGGCTGCGTAAAGTTTTAGAAGAAGCAGGCCAAAACACAGAGGTCATAGAAATAGAGCCGGAGGAAGCTCCAGTTCAGAATGCCCCAGCAATTGATTCGATGATGGTGTTGATGAAAGAAATGATGGACCGACAAGAGAAACAGGCAGCAGAACAAAAAGTTCTGGCAGCAGAACAAAAAGCACAGCAACAACAACAAAAAGTAGAGCAACAACAACAACTTGCTGATATGATGGCCCGACAAGAAAAACAGGCAGCAGAACAAAATGTAGAGCAACGACAACAATTTGCTGATATGATGGCGAAGCAAGAAAGTCTACGTGAAGTAATCGAGTCACGTATATCCAGTGCAGAGGTGAAAATCAACAACGTGGAAAGGGAGCTGCGGAAAGTTACCGAAGAACATGAAGAGAAATTACGCAAACTTTCGAGTGAATTACGCCAAGAAATAGCACAAGGCAAGTCAGGTAACATGATCAATCCATCAACTACTTCAGCTCCAGCTAGAGTAAAAACACCCGCATTTGATGGATCTACATCGTATCAGATATTTAAGATGCAATTTGAGATAGCAACAACTGGGGTTGAGCACCAGCAAAAAGCAAACGCGCTTATATTGGCATTGAAGGGACCTGCTGCTGAAAATTTGCAGACACTATCAGCGACAGAACGTGATTACAGCAAGATTATGGAGGCCTTAGAAGTAAGATACGGGGAAAGTCATATGCAAGCTCTCCATCGCATGCAGCTAAAGACACGAAAACAAGGAGTCAGTGAAACCTTGCAAGAATTAGAGGCTGACATTGTGAGACTGGTTAATCTATCATATCCGAATTATAACGCTGAACACCGAGACGAACTGGCAGCTGATACATTCATCAATGCTCTTCGAGATGTGCAAATGAGAAACCAGCTTTATCTAAGCGGAAAGAAGCTACCTGCAGAAGTCTTAGCATTGGCCCTGCAAATGGAAGCTGGAAAAAGAGCGTACGGTTCAGATAGAGTACGTCAGATGGAAGTTACTGAAGAACCTATAAAAGCAGCGCTTGATGAAGTGATCATGCGTGTCAAAAGTTTGGAAGATAAACCTGAACGAAATCAACGAAGTAGATCTAGCAGAGTAAGATGCTGGAACTGTGGGAAGTTGGGGCACATCCGAAGAGAATGTAAATGGGAGCCACACCCGGAAGACAGAGGCCGCGTTCCGGATTCGGGAAACTAGATTGTGCCAGCTTTGAAGGGCGAAAGCTGGCTCAATTACAATGCCCTACAGTGGTGGTATCACAAGTAAAAAGAGAAAATAGTAGTCTAGTCTTAGAAGCAACCGTTGGAAGCAGATCGTGCATGTTGACTTTGGACACAGGTGCTTCGAGATCAATAGTGCGTCCAGATGTGGTTTGTGATAGTCAGATCGATACAGCAAGACGATTCACCCTAAAAACAGCTACGGGTGAAACAGTTCTAGTTCATGGAGAAAGCGACCAAGAGGTTCACCTTGGAGGAAATTCATTTAGGCACCGATTTATTGTAGCAGATATAGAAGATGACTGCATAATTGGGCTTGACTTCATGAAAGAATACAATTTTATATTAGATCTGGGAAGCCACGTACTGAGATATGGAAACACAGAAATAGTGCTAAACGCCACCAACGACAATGCTGAGGTCCGTGTTATTAGTGATGGACCAACTGAGATGCCGGCAAAATCTGAGAAAATCATATGGACTAAGCTACTAGATAAAAGTGACCAAAATTCACTTGTGATGATTGAGCCAGCTAACAACGACTTTGGGGAAAACATTATGATTGGCCGAACGCTAGTTGCAGCAAAAGAGGGAGTAGTTCCAGTGCAACTGATTAACTTCTCAAATAAACGAGTGGTCATCAATCATGGAGAAGAAATCGCCAAATGCAGCACCATAAAAGAGATAATCAGCTGTGAAGAAGAGCAAAAGGTCTTCATGCAGAGAAACAATCCCGCATTAGTAGCAATACTTCAAGATCTTAGTAAAAGAATGAATCCAGCCGAATTCAAAGAAATCAAGAGGGTATTAACGAAGATGAGCAGTGTTTTCTCTACTGGAGATGAAGATGTTGGAAGAACAAACATCGTGCGACATAGGATCAACACTGGAAACGCTCATCCTATCAGACAGCCTCCTAGAAGACTACCACTGGCTAAACACGAGGAAGTGCAAGGAATGCTGGACAAAATGAAAAGTGATGGAGTCATCAGGCCATCTAAGAGTCCATGAAGCTCACCAGTGGTGCTAGTTAGAAAAAAAGATGGGTCAGCTCGTTTTTGTGTAGACTATCGAAGGCTCAATGAGGTAACCATTAAGGACAGCTATCCACTGCCACGAATTGATGACACACTGGATACACTATCAGGGGCCAAATGGTACAGCACATTAGATCTGAAGAGTGGCTACTGGCAAGTTGAAATGCATCCAGAAGATCGACGAAAGACAGCATTTTCTACTGGCAATGGGTTGTGGGAGTTCAATGTGATGCCGTTTGGTTTATGCAATGCCCCAGCAACATTTGAACGTCTAATGGAATGCGTGTTGCATGGTTTAACCTGGAAGGCCTGCCTAGTTTATCTTGATGACATCATTATAATAGGTCGCAACTTCGAAGAGCATCTAATGAACCTCGAAGAAGTACTCAGAAGAATAAGTAATGCCAACATGAAGTTGAATCCGGTAAAGTGCAATCTCTTCCACAAAGAAGTGAAGTACCTTGGACACATCATTACAGAACATGGAGTCAGAACCGATCCCGAGAAGATTGATGCTGTGAAAAATTGGCCAGTACCGAAGAATGTTCATGAGCTACGCAGTTTCCTTGGCTTATGCACCTATTATCGAAGATTCGTGGAGAATTTTGCGAATATCGCCAAGAGTCTACATAAATTGACAGAGGCAAATACCAAGTTTCTGTGGACAACCGAATGTAATGAGGCATTCTGCCGTTTAAAAGAAAAACTATGCAACACCCCTATACTAGCCTATCCAGAATCCGGAAAGATGTTCATTCTGGACACAGACGCAAGCAATGTAGGAACCGGAGCTGTTTTGTCACAGAAAGTTGGAGACGATGAGAAAGTGGTGGCGTACTTCAGTAAAGTTCTGTCAAAGCCGGAGCGGAATTACTGTGTCACGAGGAAGGAGTTGCTAGCTATCATCAAGGCTGTGAAACATTTCCACAAGTATTTGTGTGGACAACCATTCCTGATTCGCACGGACCATGCTGCTCTAAAATGGTTATTACAATTCAAATTTCCTGAAGGACAAGCAGCTAGATGGATAGAGATCCTGCAGAACTACGACTTCAAAGTTGAACACCGCAAGGGGAGGATCCATGGTAACGCCGATGCCCTGTCCAGAAGACCCTGTATAGAGGAGTGCAAGTCATGTAGCAGAACTGAGGGAAATGAGGCAATGAAAGTGAACCAAATCAAGTTCCAAACTCCTGAAGATTGGTGTACCGAGGCAATTAAAAGAGAGCAGCTAGAAGATTCAGCTATGGCTCCAATATTGAATTGGAAAACTGAAGGAAGGCGACCGGAGTGGAAAGAGGTCGCACCTTTAAGTACGGAGGTGAAATGCTACTGGGCGCAATGGAACTCACTATTTATGGACAACGGGATACTTAAAAGAAAATGGGAGTCCGCTGATGGAAAGAAAGTGTTAGAACAACTGGTGTTGCCATCAAGTCGAGTGGAAGAGGTACTGGGAAAGCTGCATGGAAGTATTTCTGGAGGACACCTGGGAGTCAATAAAACCCTAGCCAAAGTAAGGGAGAGGTTTTATTGGGTAAGGTATCGAACAGACGTGGAGCAATGGTGTCGGCGATGCGATACTTGTGCAGCGAGCAAAGGACCAAAAACTAGAACTCGAGGAGAGATGCAACAGTACAATGTGGGCGCCCCAATGGAGAGAATTGCTATAGACATCGCGGGGCCATTTCCGGAAACGACAAAAGGTAACAAATACATCATGGTGGTCATTGATTACTTTACAAAATGGCCGGAAGCTTATGCAATACCGAACCAGGAAGCAGTTACGGTCGCGGAAACATTAGTCAATGAATGGGTTTGCAGATATGGAACACCGCTCGAGTTGCATACCGACCAGGGAAGGAATTTTGAATCTCAACTGATGGAAGAGCTGTGCAGAACCATCGGCATTAGAAAAACACGAACTACACCTATGAACCCACAATCGGATGGCATGGTAGAACGATTCAACCGAACCATGGAAGAACATTTGTCAAAGGTAGTAGAAGCCAACCAAAGAAATTGGGACAAGGATCTTCCGTTATTCTTGATGGCCTATCGTAGCGCAGTGCACGATACGACAAGTGAAACGCCAGCGAATATCATGTTCGGAAGAGAACTTCATCTTCCTAGTGACATCGAGTTTGGCATCCCTGGAGGTCTGGTATCCACGAAAACAGATTATGTGGGACAACTAAGGGAGAAGATGAATAAAATCCATCAGCAGGTTCGAGACCACATTAAGATTGCCAGTGACAAAATGAAAACCAGGTACGACATAAATGCAAATAGTGGCGGTTTTCAAGAAGGAGAATTGGTATGGCTATACAACCCCAGAAGAACTAAGGGAAGATCACCCAAGCTGCAGCCAGATTGGGAAGGCCCATATAAAATAATCAAACGAATTAATGATGTCATCTACCGCATACAAAAGGGACCCCGTACCAAGATGAAAGTGATACATCTGCAAAGGTTGGCACCGTACCAAGGTAACAGCACCAATGCGATCTCTGATATTGTTCGGGACGAACAAAACTAAATGGAGGGCAATGTAATAAACTTCGTCCAGAATGGGTTAATTTTATTTACTCATTCATGAATTGAAAGTTAACTCCTTTTTCAATCTTTTACTTGTATTGCAAATTGTATTGCATAAATTAATGTAAATTAAATTTGTTATACAAATGTTTACATTAATGAATTAAAAGGAGTTACCTAATACATTTTGCATAAATTAAATTTGAGTTCGCTAATACAAATGCAAGTTTGAATGAAAACAGGTGTGGCCTATTTCAGATGTACGGACTACGTAGTATTGATTTCTAGTGGATTATAGAAGTTTCGATTTATTTATTTTTCGATATAAATAAGCAAACAAAAATATCAGACAGTCAGTTTTAATTTTGCAATTAAAAGTGTTTTACAAATATTCGAAAGTATAAGGAATAATCGGAGGTACTTGAGCCTGGGTACTAATAGTGAAAGAATCTGAACTTTGGGAATAGTAAATACAGATTTTACGATTCCGAATATTATTGATTCAAATTGTGGAAAAGCGGTGAAGTTTATTGTACATAAATTGGAGACCCTGGAATTTATTGTAAGGAAAAACGGAAGCTGCTGTAATTTGGTTCATAAATAAAGTTTGGGATTTTGTTAACTAAAGATCTGTCTTTTTACTGTCGTATTTGCTCAATAATCTAAAAGAACCAACGAAGAGTTGTTACAATATATTAAAATAAAAAGGTTTTTTAAATAAACAGAATTAACAACAGCTAATTTAATTTAATACGAGACCGCAACGCAGCGCAGAAACAAATAACAATAATCATTTATTTAAAAATTATATTAAAAAATGGAATGAAAATAGTTATTTACATAAAAATTATAAAAAAAAAATATTGCGACGCTGGTGCATAGGCTGACTTCACCACAGCTCTGGAAACATAGTGTTCTGGATATATAATGAACTAATATTCATAAAATACTTTAATTAAAAGCTAACAAATATTATGGACTTCGTAGTTCTAATAATAAAAATATTAAAGCAGGCAGTAGTATTCCAACAAACATAAATTCTGTTGTACGAGAACAAGTAAAAAAAATTTTATCGGAATTGACAAAGCGGAAGTTAGGATGTATAACTGTTGTAAACCGTATTAAATGTGTATGTACCAAATTTCATCCAACTCGATTATCAGGTACAGAAGTTATTGAGCTTCCAAAATAACAGATGCTTGGAGGACCCCCTACCACTTTGTTCACTATCGCTAAAACAACTAATCAGTTCCTTACCATACATGTTTGCATTTTTTTCCAAAATGTCATCAAAATTGGTTCACGAACGAATGCTGTGTGCTCCCAACAAACATTGAAAAAATGCTGACACAGTAAACAGGTGTTCGGGAGACCCCGTACCACTTATCCCAATATTGTCCAAAAACTAATCAGTTCCTTGTCATTTAAGTTGCCATCTTTTTCCAAAGTGTCATTAGAATTGATTAATGAATGAAGTCTGTATGCTCCCAACAAACTTTCAAAACAAAGTGTGAAAAGTCAGCAGTTGTATGGTAGACCCCCCCGCCACTTTGATCAATGTGTCCCAAAAGATGATAATTATCTTCTTACACTAATTGGAACCCTATTCCATAAGTTTCATCATAATCACTTCATTATTGTAGGCTGTAGTGTGCATAAAGACACTGAAAAAACTTCAAAAAAGTACAAAAAATTTTTTTTTACCGGAAGTAAAAAACAGGAAGTTGGGATGCAGAACCATTTTAAACCGTACTACATACTCATGTACCAAGTTTCATCCAATTCGCTTATCAGGTACAGCAGTTATAGAGCTTTCAAAAAAACAGGTGCTCCAGGGACCCCCCACCACTTTGTTCACTATCGCTCAAAAACTAATCAGTTCTTTGCCATACATGTTTGCATTTTTTTCCAAAGTGTCATCAAAATTCATTCACGAACGAATGCTGTGTGCTCCCAACAAACATTGAAAAAAGTGTGACACATTAAACAGGTGTTCGGAAGGACCCCCACCACTTATTCCAATATTATCCAAAAACTAATCAGTTCTTTGTTACTTAAGTCTCCATCTTTTTCCAAAGTGTCATTAAAATAAATTAATGAATGAAGTCTGTATGCTCCCAACAAACTTAAAAAACAAAGTGTGAAAAGTCAGCATTTGTATGGTAGACCCCCCCACCACTTTGATCAATGTGTCCCAAAACATGATAATTATCTTTTCACACTAACTGGAACCCTATTCCATAAGTTTCATCATAATCACTTCATTATTGTAGGCTGTAGTGTGCATATAGACACTGAAAAAACTTCAAAAAAGTACAAAAAAAATTTTTTTACCGGAAGTGAAAAACCGGAAGTTGGGATGCAGAACTATTGTAAACCGTACTACACACTCATGTACCAAGTTTCATCCAATTCGCTTATCAGGTACAGAAGTTATAGAGCTTTCAAAAAAACAGGTGCTCCAGGGACCCCCCACCACTTTGTTCACTATCGCTCAAAAACTAATCAGTTCTTTGTCATACATGTTTGCGTCTTTTTCCAAAGTGTCATCAAAATTCATTCACGAATGAATGTTTTATGCTCCCAACAAACATAAAAACTTTATGGAAAAAACCACCTGTTGTATGGTGGACCCCCCAACCCTTTATCCAATGTGCTCCAAAAGCTAATAAGATTTTTGTCATGTTATTTAAAAGCTTTTCGCAACGTTTCATTAAAATCGATCGGTAATTGTAGGTTACAGTAGGGATAAACACCTGAAAAAAAAACTTTTTAACCGGAAGTGACAAACCGGAAGTTGGTATGCAGAAATATTGAAAACAGTACTATAACTAACAGTACTATACTAACAGTACTATACTATACTAAGTACTATACTAAGTTTCAATAAGATCATAGCTCGGGATCAGAAGTTATTCAAGATTTAAACTTAGAGGTGTTCGGGAGACCCCCCGCCATTTTGTCCAAATTTAAAATGAATCCAGATCTTCTATTTTCAAGTGAACCTGTATCATTTGCCAAAGTTTCATCAAGATCCTATGCAGAAAACTCACCCACCCACCCACCCACCCACGCACACACAGACGTACACCAAATTTTTTTTTGGCTATTTAGATAGAGGATGGTCCAAAACACAAGAAAAAATAAAATTTGGGGTATGTAAGATTTTTTTTTTCACGATAGATTGCATTACTTCACACAATTTAAAATTGTGGTGAAGTAAAAATTTAATTAATTAATTAATTAATTTTTTTAATTTATATTAAAATGTTTCGCCAAGTGCCGACAGTCGACACAATTGAATTTATAGTTATTTACATATCAAGGGCTGAAAGTAAAAGATTTCGCCAGCGGTTCATATTGAAGCCCGACGCGAAGCGAGGGCTTTTATTGAACCAAGGGCGTAATCTTCCTTTCAGCCTGAGTGTATGTAGAACGTTTTACGTACAGCAACACAATTTAATTGAGGTATAACTATTTTTGAATTTTTGAAACTCGCTAGACATTTTTAAAATTATAGTAAACATGCCACGATTTTTTCTATAAACTTCATACAATAATTTATTTGTTTGTTCTAATTTTATGATTATTTTCCGGGCGATTATTTTACGAGCGGCAAAGTAGAAAAATACACTAATATTTTATATAGCAACGGGATTTTATTTTACGAGCGTTAAGTTTAACTTTCAGCCACGATAACTAAGATGTAAAATGTGTTTTACGATTCGTTTGTGCGTAAAATGTGTTTTACGAATCGTTTGTGCGTAATAGTACATTATGAAGCAAGGACGAAAAGCTTAAGATAGCTTACGTCCGTGCGTCATATACTTTTTTTATTCGCCGCTAGCAAAATATTTAAAAAAAATTATTTATTCTAAATCAAAGTTATAATTTTGCATAACTTTTGGAATGAAAATATGTTGAACAAGTAACCTTTGACAAAATATTTGTTATTTTTTTCAAAATAATTGTATAATTATGACAACAAATAATAACAATAGTTTTAATTGGATAATGAAATTTTGAATTTAAAGGTTGCTTTGATAAAAATTTCTGTTTTTATAGAATTTAAACACATCCAAATGTTTTTTACTTTTTTGGACGTAACTATGACAACAAAATATATGGTTAAAAAGTGACACTTTACGGCCGCAAATCCCAGTAATAAAGTACCACTTTAATATGTAGGCTAATAAAAAATAATTTTTCTTCAAATAAAACAAAACAAAAGAAAGAGCATTAGAGAATTTTGCTTTATTTTACACAACAAATAACATAAATGAAAATAAAACGTAAACGATGGTAAAAGAAATGTTATTTTGTTCAAACCCAAAATATTTTTAAGTTCCATTGAAGAACGTTAAATATCCACAAGTGTCCTTCGCCTATATTAATTTTACAAATCAATTAATGTTCTGATCAATCTTCTATTGACGACTTAATTTAATCAATTATACATATTGGTGATTATATTGGCTAGCTAATGGTTAAAGTTTGATCATGCTCTTCAGATCACATTATATATAACACGATTTGGGACAGAAAAGGGCGCGAAAAACAAAATCCGAGAATCATTACAGAAGATCAGTTATAATGGATTTCGTCATTTTTCAATATCTTTCAATTGGTTTCAATTGACCCACTTTCTGTTTTTTGTCGGTATAACTTTAAACAAACACAATTTTGTATACAGTGTTCGATGCATGGGGGAAAATACCACCTGGTGTATTTAGTGGCAACATATATGAGCTTGGTAATTTTGAGCAGTGTTTAGACACAATTCAACCAACGTCTGAAAAAAACTTAGGATCTATAAACGGCCAATATTGTCTAATGCCTGTAAAGTTTAATATACAAGAAATTTTAAATGCAACTATCACTTCACCAACGGCTCATGATGCCAAGAAATTAGCTGAGCTATATATGCAGGTTTCCACAATCAAAAGATCAACAATAACTTTTGGAATCTGCGTACCTGCGATTTGTGAACCAACATACATAATAGCACAAACAAATGTATCGTTAAAAGAACTTCACTTGGAAATAGATCATCTTAATCCACATTCGCTTTGTACGCAAGAAGAAAACATTAAATTGGATGGAAAGGATATTGCTATGATGTATGTATACGACGTTCTGATTCTAAAAACCATTTTAATCTAAACCAAAATATTACTACCCTTTCAGTGTAATTTTAACAATAATTATACTTTTGATGATAATATCAACAGGTTACGATGTAATTACAAAAAGGTTAAAACGTATGTTAAACGAAGCGTAAGTTAAAAGTAATGTAAACAACTTACAACATGACTACTTTTAGATAAACAAAATATGAGTTTTCTTGCATTCTCGGCTGTGAGCCACGGAAAGAAATTATTCTCTATAAAAAAAACCAATCATGAACTGGAATGCTTGAATGGAATACGTGTTTTATCGATTATATGGGTTATATACGGCCATGTTTATTATTGTATGGCACTTGCACCTTTTATCAATTCAAGGGATGTAGTAAAAGTAAGTTTTGTAAATGCAGCTAGTTCTTAACTAAATCTAATATTCCTATTACTATTTTCAGTGGAACGAACAGTATTCTTCTATGTTAGTTTTATCAGCTAGTGTTGTTGTTGATACATTTTTATTACTTACAGGATTACTTCTAACTTGGTATATTTTTATAGAGTTTGAAAATGGGTAGGCATCAATTACTCAGTTTAACTTGTAATTTAATATTTTTTTGGTTTCAGAAAACGGTTGAATATTCCTTTAATGTATATTCATCGTTACCTTCGATTAACTCCATCTTATGCAGTTTTAATTTTATTTTCTATATCATTGTTTCGTTATATGGGCTATGGCCCTTTAAGGAAAGTGATAATGGATGTATCACTTAATAACTGTGGGGATTACTGGTGGTCAGCTCTACTATATATTCAAAATTATTATAATCCGAGTAACATTGTAAAATCATTGATATAATAAAAGATTATATGTATATATCGTTAACAGTTAATAATATATTGCAGTGCATTCCACAGAGTTGGTACTTATCGGTTGATACACAGTTTTTTATAATATCACCACTTATAATAATTCCGCTGTGGAAGTGGAGAAAAACGACAACAGCCCTAATTATTAGTGTTATAATGTTTTTGATTGGTTATGTTTACTACTTATATTACTCCAATCATTTTGATTTCAAAATTACTAGGTAAGTTTATTTAATTTAGGGTTATAACTACTACATTTTAACAAGATTTTCTTTTAAATTCAAAGTGGGGTGGTTGATACAAAAGAAGTAACAACAGTTAATTACGCATCGGAAGTAAGAATTGGTTCGTGGTTAGTTGGGGTTTTGCTTGGAAGTTTTCTTCACAAACACAAAGACGAAAAGTTAATTATTCCGAAATATGTTGTGGTATTTGGTTGGATCGTTTCTCTAGCCACAATGTTAGCTGTTGTGTTTGGTCCGTATAATATACAACAAATGTTTCATAAAGATAATATGATTGAAAATTCAATCTTTGGCACATTTAGACGATTAGCATGGACAATTGGATTAGGAATTCTAATTATCTTATGTGTACATGGCTATGGTGGTATATTGAGTACGATGTTATCGCATCGATTATGGAAGCCTATAGCCAGATTAACATATTCAATGTACCTGATACATATCCTTGTCATTTTTAATCGCATGAAATCAATAAAAAATTCACAATTTTTCGATGATTATGTAACGATGCGATATTTTGTTAGCGATTTAATTATTACGATAATATTATCCTTCTTTTGGACATTAGCATTTGAATCACCAATTGTGGTTGTTGAAAAACTTATATTTAAAAGACGTATGTGAGGGTTTAGGCAAAATAAATGGGAACTACAGTTTTTTTTTTATTACAGAGGGTGAAAACATCAAGGAATCTTCGTTGGATAAAGCGGAATCGTCGATTACCGATGATATACAAGAAGTTCTTGGGGAGTAGAAATCTATTGTTGATAAATTTAATTAGCTATAGTAAATAAGAATTAAGAATCGTTTGAGTTGATATTGGAAATAAATATAAAAATTGCTGTTAAAACCTTGTTTATGTTCAAGTAATAATAAACTATAATATTCTCATATTTATACACATTGAATATTTTAAAAATTTTGAAAAATTTCAAAGCTTCAACATACCTGCAGTTTACTACATAGACTGTTCTAGTGTCATTATTGGGCATCCCTGGTAAACTGGAGTCACTGTGGAACATGACAGTATAGAACTCTCATCTCAATGCTATAAATTTGAGTATAGAGAACGAAATACGTCTATGTAGACTCCTGAACTAACCAGCTTCAAATATCGTGTATAGTCATCAGTTACAATAGCATCCGATTTGATTGAGGTCGTTTATTACGTCCGTATTGTAGTCAGTTACCATAGCACCCGATTTGTTTGAGGTCGTTTATTACGTCCATTGTTCCATTGTAGTCCTGGCCTGGTCTAGCTCATGAATGCTCTCTTCCTGCGGTACGAACGTACATTTTTTATCATTCGAAACTGCAAACTGCCACGGAAAACATGTTCAAAGAAAACAATTCTAGTAGAGTAGATACAGTCTATTGCAGACATGTCAAAGTCACGGCCCCGCGGGCTACTTATGGCCCGCTGCATAAATTGTTGTGAACCGCAACATTTTTCCACACCTACAGTGTATTAATTAAGAAATTCTTAAATGCAAACAAAAGAAATTAAACACACAATCTAATTAATTAATTGTTGAACTCGACAATAGCAATCAAATTTTTGTCCGTCGCGGTTATCCTGGTTTTCTAAAACAAACCACAATTATTAATAATAATAAAAATTTTGGTAGTAAATTTACAAGGTCCCGGGCGATCGTCAGGTTCTGGCGTTTCCTGAGTAGGAATCCAACTCATCGTTATCAGACTCGTCAAGGACAGGCGCCTCACAAAGTAGCAAATATGTAGTAATCATCAAAAGGAAAGCAGGCTGGCTACAGGAACTCGACACTTTGTTATACGCGTATTATCCATGACTGGTGGCACGTAGATATATGTGAACAACTTTTTTCACCTATGAAGATGAATAAAACTGCAAACCAGATTAACTGAGGAACATTTAGCATCGACACAAAACCTCCGATATTCATAGCCCGATTGATTGACGCCATATGCAAAAATCAATGAACCCTTACCAATTGCCATATGCAAAAATATGGATTAGTGTTTTTGATTAAATTTTTTAAAGATTTTTTATATGGAGTTTTCTATTTCAAGATGGCGTTAAAAATATTAAAATTTTTTTTATATTGAGTATTAATTTCAAAATGGGACTTTATGTTCACGATTTTTGTGCTAAATAAGCAGGCTTACAACATCGCTTTTGATCGATATTAAAACTTACATCAAGCCAAAAACTAGTACCAAGTGATGAATTTAAAAATGAAAAGCGGTGCATTATATCCATATTGTTGACAAAAATAAAATTGTTTGTTTGAAATGAAATTACTTCGGTTTTATTATTATTATTGAGAATTATGGCATTTAAATTTGTCAAAAAAATGTTGTCAAGTGTGTCAAAAGAAAGATTTTTATTTATTTTTTTACCCAATTTTTTGGAAAAAAATAAAATTATTTGTTTGAAATGAAATTTTATTATTATTATTGAGAATTATGGCATTATAAGTTTGACAAAAAAATTTTGTCAAGTGTATCATATGAAAGATTTTTATTTATTTTTTACCCAATTTTTTGGAAAAAAATAAAATTGTTTGTTTGAAATGAAATTTTATTATTATCATTGAGAATTATGGCATTATAAGTTTGTCAAAAAAATAATGTCAAGTGTGTCAAAAAATGATTTCATTTATTTTTTTACCCAATTTTTTGGAAAAAAATGTAGCTGTTTTTATGACGTAAATGTAATTGAAAATGAAATTGGACATGGAAATTTTTGAGTTTGTTATAGTTTTTGAAATATTTTTGGAATTTTGAAAAAGTTTGTATTTTTGATTTTGTAATAATTTTTGCAATATTTTTAGAATTTCGGAAAAAGTTTTAATTTTTGATTTTGTAAGAACATTTGGAATATTTTTAGAATTTTGAAAAATTTTTAATTTTTGATTTTATCATAATTTTTGGAATTTTGAAAAAATTTTCAATTTTTGATTTTGTAATAATTTTTGCAATATTTTTAGAATTTTGGAAAAAGTTTGAATTTTTAAGAATTTTTGGATTATTATTGGAATTTAGAAAAAGTATAAATATTTTATTTCATTCTAATTTTTGGAATTTTGAAAAAGGTTTCAATTTTTGATTTTGTTATAATTTTTGCGATATTTTTAGAATTTTGAAAAAATAGAATTTTTGAATTTTATATATATGTTACGGTCAAAGTGTTAAATCGGTGATTATATACAATAACCGGTTAATATATATAATCGCCAATGCATTTGGTTAATATATGAAATATCATTGATATTTGTGCAATTTAACACTTTTACCGGCTATTATATATAATTACCAATCGTAGTTGGTAAAAGTACTAAATTGCTTTCCTTAATAGGTTTTTATTTATAATAAAATGCTCTCTTAAAAAATTCTTTTGGTCTTGACTGTTTTTATCTTTCAGAGAAAGAGATTTCTCATATTATCAACAACAACATTTTAAAATTACTGTACAAATTTCTCAATTTTTACGTTTTATGTAAATCCTAGCGCACGCATCTTAAAAACGTTATAGTATTGTGGTTTATAAAGTGATTAGTAAGTAATTTAGAGGAAAATTTGTGTTCATTGTTTACTGAAGCTATTTTTTTAATATAATTTAGTTATACATATAACATGGATAACTGTCGTGATATAATGATGGAGAAATTCAGAGGTAAAATTTGTTCCGTTATACAAAGCAAACGACATTATACTCGGAAAATAGCAAAAGTTAAGTTTCAAGAACTAATGGAGCAAGTAACAGACAGCAAATCATAGACTTAAACGTTTTGATATCATGAAAGTAGGGGATCATACTAAATTAATTTATCCAGTGGTTGAAGGCAATACAAATATCAAGTACTATGTTCATGCTGACGAACGGTTTCATGTTATTCACAAAACACATTTAGAAATAGGTTATGGTGGTCGGAATAGGATGATGAAACAATTGCAAGACAATTATAAAAAATTACCACGGAAGAAGTAATCATATATTTGAATTTGTGTGAAAGTTGCCAGAAAAAATCAAAAACTCCGAGAAAAGGATTAGTGGTAAAGCCAATAATTTCCAGAGTACCAGATGTAGACAATGCCAGAACAGATGCGAGCAGTTTGTTAGCTGCACTCAATAAAATAAAAGTCACTTTTACAAAAATTTTATAAATAACACACAAAATTTTTAACTACAATTTTTTTCCTTCAAATCCAAAAATTATTTGTAAATCAAATAAACTTTTGGTTTTTTCAACTAATTTTTTTGTAATTTACAATATTTTTGGTAAACTTACAAAAAATTTGTGAGTTGTATATTGTAAAAAATTTGTAAAATTTACTTAGTTTTTTTTTGAGTGTGTAATAATGGAAATTGAAAATGACTACTATCGTCTTGGAATCAAAAATGGAATATTAGCGCAAATGTATACCCGAAATCAATTTGTAATATGTAAAGAAAAATTTTAAAATATAAGATGTGCCAGGTTCAAGGTTTTATATTAAATTTCGATCACCCAAAATTCGTTTAGCAAGTTTTCGAACACAGTTCGAAAGGGTCGGGTTGAAAACAGATGCAGTGCCCCAAACTAAAATAAGCTACATACAAGGACCGATATAGAACTTATATGGGTGGAGTAATTGATATTTGGGGGTAGGGTTGTAAATGTTTAGTTAAAGCATAAACTGTGTGCTATTCCTACGTTTGCTCAGCAGTCTACTACCGCATCTTATACCTGTCACCAAGGGCTCAATCCACCTCTTTTTTAGTGACCTAAGGTAACTGAAATCTATTGCAGGCTTAGTGTTAACGGCAAAATCCTAAATGGGTTAACACTTTCATCACAGGAAAACAACTTCGTTAAAATTGGGAAAAAGAATATCAGTCCCAGACAATAGGACAAAAATAATATCAGTCCCAGACAACAAAACAAAATTTCACCCGAACATGTAAAAGGACCAGACTACCGAATAGTAATAAATAGTACTAAAAACAATCTAGAAACAGAGGAAACAGTTTGAGGTAAAGAACGGATATCATTGCTCTGCAAGACATACAATAATCGGAAAACAAGATTTGGATAGTCACTCTCCATACTGTAGAGGTCATCAATCTCGAAGAGAATTGGGTACAGATTTCCTTGTGAGTGCATGCATACAAGAAGCCGTGATGAAATTCATCCCGATAGGATCGGCTCCTTACGGGAACGCAGAATATACAACAATATTGTACTGAAGCCGTTGACGGGAAGGATACTTTCTACATAGCTCTGGAAGAGGTTATAAAAAAAACAGCAACACGCGACTTCATTATAGTTCTTGGTGACTTTAACGGGCAGGTTGGAAGAGATATCTCTTATGGAAATGTGGTGGGTCCCAACAGCCTGCATTTGAATTCGAATGATAATGGTGAGAGAATGACGGAGTTTGCATTATCAAATAATTTGAAAATTGCCAGTATGTTCTTTCCGCATCGATCGATTCATAAGCAGACTTGGGTCTCACCGAATGGAAACACTTGAAATCAAATTGATGACGTTCTAGTACTAGAACGTTTCTTTTCAAGCGTTCTGGATGTGCGATCCTTTAGAGGTGCATACATTGGAAGTGACTACTTCCTTGTATGTGCTACGATAAGGCTCCACTTCCCCAATCCAGGCATTCCAAAATTCAAACAACGAAAACGTTTTAACATCTCATCATTAAAGAATGCTGAAATGGAAGAGAGATATCAAAACCATATTGCCGAAGCATTGGAAAAATCAGAAACCATTAAAGGAGACGTCGATAAGTCATGGTATTTGCTCAAAAATGCTGTTTTAAGCGCTGCTGAGGAAATACTTGGACGACCACAAAACTACTCCCAGAAGCCATGGATGAATTCAGCATGCCATGACGCTATTCAACACAAAATAAATTGCTATCTGAAGTGTCTACAAGGACGCAACCCCAGGTTCACGAAGGAGAACTATAAATTGGCAAGACAAGCCGTTACAAAGCTATGTAGACGAACGAATAGAGAATGGTGGAAGAGACAGTGTGAGGAGATTGAAAGCTTCAATAAGGAACATCAATCGCGTAACTTCTTTCAACAGGTTAAAACCTTAAAGAAGGGCCCTCCAACTAGATTGACTGCTGTTCAAAACGAGGATGGGGCGCTACAAGTAGATCTTAAAAATATTTTAGATACTTGGGCCGCTTATTTTGAGAATCTTCTCAGCTTAAGTGACCAGCAACAAGTCAGGCGACGGGCAAAGCTTATTTGTGCATCAAAGGTACATGTGGACGAACCAACCAAAGAGGAATTTAAAGCGGCGCTGTCAAAATTAAAACGCAATAAAGCACCTGGTATCGACGATATAACATCCGAAATGATTGTACATGGTGGTGGTGAAACTCTATCCTTAAGATTGTTTGAGCTTGTTCAAATGATCTGGAGGACTGAAACCATGCCACAGGACTGGAACACAGCTATGCTTATACTAATCCATAAAAAAGGTAATCGCCTACAATGTACAAACTACAGAGGAATTGCTCTCCTTTGCACAGCATATAAGATCTTTTCCTACATTTTTCTATCCAAAATCAATCCTTTTGCTGAACAACTGTTTGGAGAATATCAGTGTGGTTTCCAGCGGGGCCGAGGTACTACCGATGCACTTTTCTCGATAAGGATGATTTTGGAAAAGTTGCGAGAGTTCAACATACCTGTGCACCAACTCTTCATTGATTTCAGGCAGGCCTACGGCTCTCTCGAACAAGAGACTCTATGGTCTGCTCTGGTGTCAATGGGAATTCCTAGTAAACTGGCATCACTATGCAAAATGACAGTACAGAACTCTCAATGCTGTGTACGAGTAGAGAACGAAATATCAAAGTTTTTTAAAGTCGACTCCGGTTTAAGACAAGGTAATGCTATCTCTCCTATACTTTTTAATTTAGCCTTGGAATATGTGTGCCGTCAAAAGAAACTACCGACTAACAACAATATCTTGTCAATAAACCCAGTACAGATGATTGCTTACGCTGATGATGTTGTCATCCTCGACCGAAGTGAAGCTGTTATGAGTGGGACTTTCAAGTCGCTTGAGAGTGGTGCTCGAAAAATTGATCTGCAAATTAACTATGATAAAACCAAATATATGAATGTTTCAAGAGAGGCTGAGAAGAAAGATTTGATGTGCGGCGATGAACGAATTGAGGGAGTTGAATATTTTAAATATTTGGGATCAATGCTTGACTCAAACAAGAGCATACTTACAGATAAAGCTCGAATCACTGCAGGTAATCGAACTTTCTACTCAATTAAACCTCTCCTTGGATCACCGTATGTATCAACTAACACCAAGCTCAAGATATACAAGACATTGATTAGACCGGTTGTGATGTATGGGTCACAAACATGTACCCTTACACAAAATGACGAATCGCATTTATCTGTATTTGAGCGTAAGATCCTACGCTACATTTTTGCTCCACTTAAGACAAACGATGGAGAGTATAGAAGCCGGTATAACTTTGAGATTAGACACCGTCTTGAGGGTCCTGATATAATAGGTTGTATCCGTTCTGATAGGATTGCTTGGTTTGGGCATGTTCTACGAGCCGATTCACTGTCTGGAATGATTAGAAAACTGGACGGGGTACTACCCCAGAGAGTGGGCGACCGCGAGGTAGACCACGACAACAATGGGAGACTAACGTAATAAACGACCAATGACCTTAAAAAAATCGGCTGTCATGGTAATTATGTCGCTGTTGCGAATGTCCGTGGTGAATATTCAAAGCTGATTAGCCTGGCAACGCTCCTACAAGGAGCATGAACGCCTTAAAAAAAAAAAAAAAAATTAGCATGATGCTCACGATCTTGTATACACACAGGAACCGTAGGCAGTGAAAGATTAAAAGGTCTACGAACAAACAAAATTACAAAACTGATCTGTTTCTCAGTTGTGAACCGCTAGAACCGCGTTTCCCTTCAAGAAACACCTTAAAAAATATTTCCGGTAAATGGATTTATCTGCAGAGATCTTACAACCGTGCAGATAGAAATTCATCTTCCTCAAGGTGAATTTTGTAAACTAATTTTAGCTTCTGCATACTTCCCAGGGGATGAAGACGAAACTCCACCAGAAGTGGTAAGGCAACTCATCAAGTTTTGCAATAATAACAAATAATAATATTGTATGATGCTAACGCTCATCACACCGTGTGGGAAACTACTCAAAAACCTCTCCATTTAGCGTTTCAAGAAAATATTTCAAAATCACAAATTCATATTTCTTTCAAAATTCCAAAAGTATTGTAAAAATTAAATAAAGTAAAAAATTCATACTTTTTTCAAACAAAATTCTAAAAATATTTCAAAAATTATTATAAAATTAAAGATTAAAACTTTTTACAAAAATTCTAAAAATATGGCATAAATTATAACAAAATAAAAAATTGTAACTTTTTCCAAAATTTTAAAAATTATAATAAAAGCAAAAATTTAAAATTTTTCAAAATTCTAAAAATATTCCGACAACTCTTACAAAATCAACACTTGAAACTTTTTTCAAATTCTAAAAATATATATAAAATTCAAAAATTCTATTTTTTTTCAAAATTCTAAAAATATTCCAAAAATTAGAATAAAATCAATAATTTAAACTTTTTCTAAATTCTAATAATATTCCAAAAATTCTTAAAAATTCAAAAATTCAAACTTTTTCCAAAATTCGAAAAATATTACAAAAATTAAAACAATATCAAAAATTGAAACTTTTTCCAAAATTATAATAAAATCAAAAATTTAAAATTTTTCAAAATTCTAAAAATATTCCAAAAATTCTTACAAAATCAAAAATTATATTTTTTTTCAAAATTCTAAAAATATATATAAAATTCAAAAATTTTTTTTTCAAAATTCCAAAAATATTCCAAAAATTAGAATAAAATCAAATATTTAAACTTTTTTTAAATTCTAATAATATTCCAAAAATTCTTAAAAATTCAAAAATTCAAACTTTTATCAAAATTAAAATTAAAAATCTTGCAAAAATTATAACAATATCAAAAATTGAAAATTTTAAAAAAAATTATACAAATTATAATAAAATGAAAAATGGCCGTTTAAAAATTAAATTTTTTTTCTAATAAATGAAGTCATTTTTTGGCACACATGACATTATTTTTTTGACAAACTTATAATGCCATGATTCTCTATAATAATAATAAATTTTCATGTCATACAAATAATTAATTTTATTTTTTTCCAAAAAATTGGGTAAAAAAGTAAATAAAAATCTTTCTTTTGACACAGTTGACAACATTTTTTGACAAACCTATAATGCCATAATTCTCAATAATAATAATAAAATTTCATTTCAAACAAATAATTAATTTGTTTTTTTTCCAAAAAATTGGGTAAAAAAATAAATAAAAATCTTTCTTTTGACACACTTGACAACATTTTTTTGACAAAATTATAATGCAATAATCTAGTTTTTGATCTCATATACCAATCCCTACCATCCAGATTTCTCCACATTTTTTGTTCCTACTCATTACCATATAAAATGAACGTTTTTTAAACAAAAAATATGCATATTTCCTTGTTTTGAGACACTTGACGAATTTTTTACACACTTCCGGTTCAGTCATCGAACATATCGTCCTTCTGGCTCTTACCATTAAGTGTACCTATTTTTAAAATTCAAAATTTTTCAAATCCCTTCAGCCGTTTTCTAGATTTCGGCGGTTGTGACGGCCGGACAGACCAACATACATTTTTTTTATGTTTTTTAGAATCAGTAGGTCCTAAAACGTCGAGAAATACCAAAAAAGTGGGGGTAAGAATTTTACTTTTTGCTCGTGAATGTAATACTTAGGTCTTTCAGACCGAAGTAATAATATGAGAAATCTCTGAAAAATAAACACAGTCAAGACCAAAAGAATTTTTTAAGAAAGCACTTTATTATAAATATAAACTAATTAAGGAAAGAAATTTAGTACTTTTACCAACTACGATTGGTAATCAATAATATAAAAGCCGTAAGTCTATCCTTCTATACAAGCGTAACGGATACCTTATCTATCCTTTAGTCTACAGTTTAAATATAGTTCAAATTGGTATATTGGTAGCGCGCTCGACTGATGATCATAAGATTGAAAGTTCAAAACCTGATTGTTGCAAATTTTTTTTTATTTTTTTTTTAAATAACATTAAAATTATTGTTTTTTTACACACTTTTATTTTATTCATATTCATACATACATTTCGTTTTACGATAATGCAGTTTTTAAATTTTTATTTTAAATAACATTAAAATTGTTTTTTTTATTCATAAATTCATTATTTTCTTTAAATAACTTTAAAATTATTGTGCTTTTTTATTTTATTATTCATGAATGAATTCATATGAATAAATAATTCATATATAAATAAAACTTATATAAAATTTTGTTTTTGGATACTTAGAATTATCGATAAAGTAGTTCTTTAAAGTTAGTTAAAAAGTTAAGTTGTCTTTTGTATTTAATTTGTTCAAATTAAAATCATTAAAATCATTTCGATATTTACATTTCGATATTAAGAATAACAACAACTACTATAAATAACATTAAAATTATTGTTTTTTTACACACTTTTATTTTATTCATACATACATTTCGTTTTACGATAGAGCAATTTGATCGATAATGCAGTTTTTATAGCATTTTATTGCACTGTCATAATTTCGTTCAAATTATTATAATTTCGATATTAACAAGAAAATTAATTAGTTTTTTTACAGGCAGTGCTAAAAATCATATAATAGTGGTTTCCGATAATTATTTGCCATAATTTCATTCCTTTCTTTCCATTCCTTTCTTTCATTCCATTTGGGGGCGGAGCCCGCGGGATACCCCCTAGTTATATATAATAGCCGGTAAAAGTGTAAAATTGCACAAATATCAATGATATTTCATATATTAACCAAATGCATTGGCGATTATATATATTAACCGGTTATTGTATATAGTCACCGATTTTAATACTTTGACCGTAACATATATATATATATATTTAGAATTTTGAAAAAAGTTTCATTTTTTGATTTTGTAAGAATTTTTGGAATATTTTTAGAATTTTGAAAAATTTTAGATTTTTGATTTTATTATAATTTTTGGAATTTTGAAAAAAGTTTTAGCTTTGGATTTTGTAATAATTTCTGCAATATTTTTAGAATTTTGGAAAAGTTTCAATTTTTAGGAATTTTCGGAATATTATCGAAATTCAGAAAAAGTTTAAATATTTGATTTTATTCTAATTTTTGGAATATTTTTGGAATTTTGAAAAAGTTTGATTTTATTTAACTCAACAATATTTTTGGAATTTTGATTATAATTTTCCGGCAACATATTGATGTTTCGTGTTAGTTTTGTAATAAATTTTTAAACTAAGATAAAAAATACTTGTACTTCAACAAAGAGTTATGTTTGATATACATCGCTGCCCAAAACTAAAAACCATGTCCTCGTGAAAGTTTTTTGCCGAAAACTATATCAAAATCCTTTACCCAGACCGAAGTCTTGATATCTCAGCGCTGTGAGATTTCAACCCCTACACATTTTTTTTATTCGATTTGTTATTACTTCGATCTGATAGACCTAAGTATTACATTCATGAGCCAAAAGTGAAATTCTTACCCCCACTTTTTTTGGCATTTCTCGACGTTTTAGGACCTACTGATTCTAAACAAGCATAAAAAATGTGTGTCTGTCTGCCGGCCGTCATTACCTACGCTACAAGGAAAACCGCTGGAGGGATTTCAAAAATTGTTTTTTCTAAAAAAAGGTATACTCAAGGGACAGGGCCGAAAGGACGCTGTGTTCGATAACTGTACCGGAAGTGTGTCAAAAAAATCATTATGTGTGTCAAAAATAGCAAATTTTCATATTTTTGGCTTAAAAAACGTTCATTTTAAGTGATTACGAGTAGGAACATTGAATTTGGAGAAATCTTGATGGTAGGGATTGGTATATGAGATCAAAAACTAGATTATTGCATTATAAGTTTGTCAAAAAAATGTTGTCAAGTGTGTCAAAAGAAAGTTTTTAATTTATTAAAAAATTTAAAATTTAAAAAAAATTTTTAACCCAATTTTTGGGGAAAAAATAAAATTAATTGTATGTTTGAAATGAAATTTTATTATTATTATTAAGAATTATGGCATTATCAGTTTGTCAAAAATATGTTGTCAAGTGTGTCAAAAGAAAGATTTTTATTTATATTTTTACCCAATTTTTTGGGAAATAATAAAATCAATTATTTGTTTGAAATGAAATTTTATTGTTATTATTGAGAATTATGGCATTATAAGTTTGTCAAAAAAATAATGTCAAGTGTGTCAAAAAATGATTTCATTTATTTTTTTACCCAATTTTTTGGAAAAAAAATGTAGCTGTTTTTATGACGTAAATGTAATTGAAAATGAAATTGGACATGGAAATTTTTGAATTTGTTATAGTTTTTGAAATATTTTTGGAATTTTGAAAAAAGTTTGTATTTTTGATTTTGTAAAAATTTTTGCAATATCTTTAGATTTATGGAAAAAGTTTTAATTTTTGATTTTGTATGAATTTTTGGAATATTTTTAGAATTTTGAAAAATTTTTAATTTTTGATTTTATTACAATTTTTGGAATTTTGAAAACAATTTCAATTTTTGATTTTGTAATAATTTTTGCAATATTTTTAGAATTTTGGAAAAAGTTTGAATTTTAAAGAATTTTTGGATTATTATTGGAATTTAGAAAATGTTTAAATATTTGATTTTATTCTAATTTTTGGAATATTTTTGGAATTTTGAAAAAAGTTTCAATTTTTGATTTTGTTATAATTTTTGCACTATTTTTAGAATTTTGAAAAAAATAGAGTTTTTAAATTTTATATATATATTTAGAATTTTGATAAAAGTTTCAATTTTTGATTTTGTAAGAATTTTTGGAATATTTTTAGAATTTTGAAAAATTTTAGATTTTTGATTTTATTATAATTTTTGGAATTTTGAAAAAAGTTTTAGCTTTGGATTTTGTAATAATTTCTGCAATATTTTTAGAATTTTGGAAAAGTTTGAAAATTTAGGAATTTTCGGAATATTATCGAAATTTAGAAAAAGTTTAAATATTTGATTTTATTCTAATTTTTGGAATATTGAAAAAGTTTGATTTTATTTAATTCAACAATTTTTTTGGAATTTTGAAAGAAATATGAATTTGTGATTTTGTAATATTTTCTCGAAACGCTAAATGGAGAGGTTTTTGAGTAGTTTGCTGAGTGTATCATCTTTTCACTAAATTATGTTAATTTATGATCTGTTAATATTTTCCGACAACGTATTAACGTGTCGTGTTCGTTTTGTAATTAATTTCTTTAACCAGCGATAAAAAATACTTGTACTTTAACAAAGAGTTATGTTTGATATACATCGCTGCCCAAAACTAAAAACAATGTCCTCATAAAAGTTATTTGCCGAAAACTATATCAAAATCCTTAACCCAGACCGAAGTCTTGATATCTCAGAGCTGTGAGATTACAGCCCCTCCATATTTCTTTAATTTATTTCTATGGCCGAGACATTTTTTCGCGCCATTATCACCAAATTTACTCCTCGGACATATGCATTGTACATATGCATACCAATAACCTAGCAATAATAATTGAGAAACGCCTGTCTTTATTTTCTAGATGCGCTAGACCATCATGATAAAAATTGCCTCTTCCTGTTGTATCTGTCATCCCAATACTGAGAATAAAAGTCCTTCTCACTTTGAAGTTCACAATATCATTTTATACACTTTTATTTAGTTTGTATTAGAAGTTGGAATATTATCACATCAAATTATCGTCTTAAATTATAAGACTATTGCTTCGTTATCAAAAGCTGCCGGTTCACTGTTGTTGACCTTCGATATCAGATTTTTACTTATGCATTTTAGTCAGACTATCACTTTGTTGTCAGAATTGCTGATTTTATGTTGTTTTATAACTGCATTGTCATCAAAATATCTATCGCCTCGTATCATTATCACTAATCATGCTTAGTGACAAGTGACAAGAAGTACCATAACGAGTGACACCATCAGGATTATTATTCTTATTCCCTCGTTCCCAAATATGGTCTACTGAGCTTTAATGTGTTCGTACCAAACGACTTAATTTTGTTTGTATTTGTACGATGGGGTTTCAAGCTCTTTTGCTCGAGTGTATAACAAATATATTTGATTCCAACAGGTTCTAACTGTTATCTCAAACGATCTATATGTTTTTTGCTTGACTTTTGTAAGACTCCATAATCTAATGTGGAATTTGTTGTAATAATTCCACAAAACCGTCAATTGTAGCGAACTTTTTCTTATAGTTTTTATTTATTTTGGAAACAGCAGTTCTCAAGGAATATAAAACACAAACATTTTGAATAAAAGAATATGTCTTGATTTTATTTTATACATAAGACTTAGTTTTAAATTGAATCTAGCCTGAATCTTAACACATTTGATCTGATATTGAAGGCTCCTGTAAAACAAATTTTTTACTTTCAACTTATTTTGCAAACGCAAGATTTAATTTGTAGAAGTTCTAACCGTGAATCGTTTTTGTTGCATAAAAAAACCCTCCAGACAGAATAGTTTACTGTTACTTAACGACGTGATTGTATAAAGTAAACTAAATATCAAGAGTTGCTGAATATAGCATATTGTAGTTGCTTGACGTTTATGTTTCACCAAACCTATCATTAATATCTGTTTTTTTCAGACAAAGTACACTGAAAACTGCTTACCTTTGCATAGTTGTTATATGTCTATCGATCAGCTGCAGCTATAGTGACTTCTGACAAGCTCCACTTTAAAACAAAAGACAGAATTTCTAATAAAGTTGGCCTAATTATTTGTTCTTATACTGAGAACCAGTGACGCTAAACTACTTGGAGTGTATATCAAAAAAGACAAAACCAAATTGATTGTAATATCTACCACCAATCTGAAAACTATTAATTTCGAATCTGTCTGTTATTGTATCGCAAATTTGGACGTGTGTTGAGTAGTCTAGTAAATGAGCACCTGCAATTTAAACAAGAGGGACTTCGAGGTCATTCACAAGCAGTACAATTTTCAAGATGGGGATATCAACAGATACTTAATATATTCTATTTAAATGTAGTTCTACTATTTTTTATTTATTCGTTGAAATTTTCCAAAAGAAAAGTCATTGTCACACAGGAAAAAAGAAAGCATTAACCATTTCATACCGAAACAATTGTCTGTGGCAAGCAATTGAGACTAGTTTTATCTTGATAAATAAGATTAATCAATAAACCATACGATTGCCTTGCTATGCTATAAAGTGTTGTCAGTGTTCAGTTTCTAAATTTTGAAATGGTTCCTTGCGCCACACAACTTTGTTTCGCTAAATTTAAAATTTATTTCCAATATATTTAAAAAATAATTTATTAAAATTTAAAAAAATATTTACACAAACTTTAACTGCTTTTATTTTAAATAACCGTTTTGATTTGCATCTGGACCCCCAATATGTGTTAAGACCTCTAAAGATTCGGTTGGCTGTTTTTCCTTTTCTTGTGCTAAAACGAAAAATAAAGAAATAAGACAGTTTAATTTTATAATTTAATTAAACTACTTACATTTACTAAAAATTAATTTTTCTATGGTCAAAATCGGCGATTCAAATGCTAATGTCCAAAATAATGAAAGAAAAAACGAACTACAAAAATCCACAAAAAAGTAGAATAGAACATTCCAATCATCAAAATAATCTGAAGTTCGTGTTCTTTTAACTCTAATTATTTGAAACATAAAATGTATCAGATACATTGAATACGATAATCGAGCTAAGGGTAGCCAAAACGATAACGATAAAAAGGAATTAATATATCCACCATATCCGTTAACACAGGCAAATATAATCCATGCTAAGGCAACTACCCAGGCAGTGCGAGTAAATGCTATATACGAAGTAGATTCAATTAAATTTTCTTCATAATCAATTTGTTGGATGTTATATTGTCCAAAGATAACGGCTAGCAGAATACCCAAAGAAAAAATCCAGCCAGCTGCCACCACATACTTAGGCAGTTTAACTTCTTTATTTTTTAAATTAAACAACAAATAACCCAAAAGTACACCAACTAGCCATGCACTCATTCTAATATGTATTGGATAGTATAAAAGTTTCATATAGTCTCCAGCCATTGCTCTGAAAAAATCAAAATAACTATTTTCTTGATTTTCATAATTTTGGTACACCATTTACCCGTCAAGGATTTTCAAATGCATATCGTTTGCGTAAAATATTCCAAAAGCTGCTGCAATCCCTACTAATATAAGAAGAAAAATAACACCTACAAATTTACGACCCCACTTCCAAAGAGGAATTAGTATGATTGGTGATACAATAAAAAGCTGCATATCAACGGATAAATACCAACTATGTCCGAGACACTATATAGATGAAATTAGATTTTTACTTTAAGTTATTTAAATAAATAAAACTCATTTTACTATTGCAGTAGGGTTATAATAATTTTGAATATACAGCAGAGCCGCCCACCAATTATCCCTACATGATGTTTCTCCAACTACTTGACCAACTGGAGCATATGGACCTGTTCCCATATATCGAAAAAGTGAAACCGTAAACAGAATAAGAATTGCAAGAGCAGGTGTTAATCTTAGATATCGATGAAAATACATCATTGGAATATTTAGCCGACCTCTGAAAAAAAAATTATTGTTTATAAAAATTTTAAAATTTGATTTGATTTTCAAACCTTTTATCGAGTTCTTTGAAAACCGACCAGGTAACAAGTAATCCGCTTAATAAGAAAAAAGAATCAACAGATACTGTGGCTGACAGTGTTAACATAGAATGATATTTAGTCACCCACTACATAATAAATTAAATTATATTAGGAATAACTTTGTGAATTACTAGCAATAAATTTGTAAATGGTAAAGATACCTCTGTCACATAAATAGTATTGATTAATACGACAACCATCATCATTAAATAGCCATGACTCAAAATCACCCATCCTAATGATAACACTCTGATTCCGTTAAGACAATTCATGACATCTGGTGATTTAGATTTTTTTAATGAAAATATTTTTTTTCCGTTCGTAAAAATGGAAAAAGCTAACAATCCTTGTCGTTGCGGCTCTTTAAATAAATAAAAATATTGATCATTCATATTAAAATATTTTTAGACAAAACAAAAAATTATTTGCATCAGATATAAAACTTTAGTTTTATCGAATTTTAATTTAAATCACATTGATGATAACAATGGGATGATCGATGAACGCGGTTGACACCAATGTTTAGTAATATCTAGTACCTTCTAAGAATCACACGTGCACGATATCAATCATATTATTATTTCTTTATCGATTTATCTTATCTATCCATGTCTCATTGTTATACTTACTCTTTAAACGTATTGTGATTACATCATATGTTGTGGAAAGAATCCATAGCAATAAAACTATTGATAGCAATATTCTTAAAATAAAATAAAATATTTAAAATAATGAATTTATTTGTTTAAAACGAAATGGTTAGAACAGCCTACATCATAAAAATATCCTTTGCATCGAAGTTCACGGCTTTGTTTCGTTGACATGTTTCTAATGAAGTAATCAACGGCATCGTAATGTTCAAAGAATCAAATAATACATCCCATTGCTGTTGTAAATAGCTTGGTTCACACGTATCTGGTATGCAAGCACCTACTTTTATGTTCATTCCTCCCGACGAACCGGTACCAGGCATCATTGCTTTACCGTTTAAAGAGCTCAATGGTAAAACGTCTGTATCAATTGTAAACGAAGCTAGACAATATTGTCCTTTGATTGTTCCAATTGTGTTGTTTGTTGATTTGTGATCCATATTGAGGCATTGATCAAAGTTTCCCAATTCAACCATGTGCCCACTCATAATACCCGACGGTAGTTTTCCCCAAGCATCGATCACTAGAAACACAATTTTTTATTAAACTCACAATGATCTTTTTGCTATCTTTTTTAATTCATTTTTTTTAAAATATAGTATAATACTTCAAACATATTTTTCACTGACTTACAATTGATAGCCCAAGTTTCGGTATTCATTAACGAGTCGACAAAATAATTAAACTGTAGATCACAAAGTTCATTATCATATTCGATTGGATAACTTTTAGATTTTAGTCCTGTATTGGTATTTTTTCCACTATTACTTTGAAAATTGATGCCAACACCAAGTATTTCATGTAAGTTGGATAATTTCACTAGATTTTCATACTTATTTCTCAGATTCCGTTCACATATAATTAAATTTAAATTAATAATAACATAAAAGCTTATTATGTAGTAATTGCATTTCTGCCAAAGCTTCATTTTGGTAATTGCTTTGAAATACTTTTTAATGGATAGTCACTCGTTTGTGTTGTTTAAACAGAAATGATAAAATATTGAATGATATGCTTATTATATTGACTAGGAAATTGTTGGTCAATGTTGCAAAGCTATCTGATAACACTATTTGTTAAAAATTTTTGTTTTCAATCAATCAAATAAATAATCGTTTTATAATTAAATGGATTTGAATTGTTATTCTTTCCATTGTTTGTGTATTTGATTTTTTTTAGTAACTACTGCTCCTTCATCATTCTAATCACATCCATGTTTTTTAGTTTTACATGTTAGTATATGCCACTATCTGGATTATTGAAAATCACATTTAAGTTTTGTTACTGCAAATTTAATAAACACAAATTTGTTTTTCACCTTTTATTTCCTTTATCCTTTATCCTATTTGACCTATGTCAAATTTTATAATGTGATAGGACTTATTGTTTAGTAATCCATTCTTTAGAAAAAAAACTGAAATAAAAAAAAATAGGTAGATTTTTATATCAAATCTACCTAAAATATTCGTCCATCACCACCTTAGGACGCATGTTGTTGTGAGACCTATACTGAAAAAACATGTTCTATTTCCAATCGAAATGCAGTTGTCTCAACCTCACCGTGCGGGTAGATATGGTGAATAGTACTACGAAATTGTTTCAACAACTGAACAGCAGTGTTGCCAGATCGCTCCCTTTGATGGAATATTTCATATAAGACCAGGAAGAGGGTAAAAACTTGGGAAGTGCTGGGTTTTTCACATTTAATTGTATAGAAGTGTTTAAATTAAAACTTGTTTCAAAATGATCACACCAACTAATTTTTCACCAGGCTTCAGAATGTTGGTTCTGATGTTGAAATATTTCTTAAAGAAATAGGTTCGTTTCGAAAATCCCAAAATCCCAAGTCATCTTGTCTGAGTTTCAGGAATATTTTGACAGTACGAAACGAAAAATAAAATCACCTGCAACTGAAGAAAAACGTGTTCTAGACCGTGTTGTGAAAAACTTGACCATTTTTGATGTTCCTAAAACTTGGCATATAAGTAATATGGACAAAATTAAAAATATAACTTATTTTACCATTTTTTTAAACTGTTTAGTTTGAGCATAGGGGCACCCCAAAATGCATAAAAAATTAAAATTTATAGCAAATCGCAGGTAACTTCAAACTATAGATTCAACACAAAAAGTATCACTTTAGCTCCTAATTAAATAATGTACTATTTATAGATGGCGCTAGGATGAAAGATCAATTTTTTAGAACTATTTTTTGAAAAAAAATTAAATTTCAATTGATCTTTACCCAACCGCCTTCTTTAAAAAAGTTTTTTAACATTTTTATTTTAAAATTAATTTCAAAAACAATTAATTAATTTTTTTTTTCAAACGATTAACTAATCACCTACCTATTAAACAAATAAAAGTTAAATGAAATCGATATAGCCGTTCTTGAGCAATTTAATTTCAAAGTTGCCTTAGATTTGCTAAATTTTTATGCATGTTGAGGGTGTCCCCCTATGCTTAAACTACATTTTCTTTAAAAAAATTGTAAAATAAGTTGTATTTTTTATTTTGTGCATACAACATATATGCCAAGTTTCAGGAAAATAAAAAATGGTCAAGTTCAAATTTCGACTTTTTCACCTCCTCTGTAGATCACGTTTTGCATCAACTACAAGCTGGCTCTCTATGCATCCATGCATTTTAAACGTATTAAAAAAATTGGGATGTTTTGCATCATTATTTTATTTCTGAGCAGTTATTTACGTATCGAAAAAGAATTATTACAATTTAAAATTTTTTTGAAAACCACGAAATCAAGGAATTTATACAACTTTTAAAAAACATTCTTCGCAATTTTAATAAATTTAATGCTCCATTTCATAGAAGTGCTCTCTCATTTCACAATTCGTATCGAAGAATCGAATCAATAGTAATTTATTTTATAAATGTTTAATGCAATATTTTATTTTTCAAGGAAATTTTAACAATGTGAGAGAAGCACGAACGAGTATAGCAAAATTTCGAGAGTAAAATTCATTAAACACGAACCCAATACAATGTATTATCCTTCCGACAGATAACATATAATAATTTTAATTGAATTATTTTTAAATTCGCTGATAAAACAAGTAAAACGAATAAAAAAACAATGAATTTTATTGTATAATTAATTAAAAACAATCAAATGAATTTGATTCAATTTCGATATCTATTTAATTGTTTGGAATTTTGAAGATGTAATACATCACATTTTATACTAAAGCTGACTCTCCATTAGTCTTTTTCATCTTTTTTCTAGCCAAAATAGAACGGGAAACCATGATTAATTTTCTAAAGAGAGAGTAAGACGAATATCACACTTTTTCGTGGAAAAAATATTTTATAGGATTGGAATTGTGACATTTCACCATTATTTTTAATAGTGGAGTCATATTAGTAAAAAAAAGTGATATATTTGATGTAAGAGCAAAGTTAAATTTTTTTTTTGTTTTATGTTAAGGACATAAAGGTTAGTGGGCATGTAATTATTTAGCAAATTTGGAGGTCCGGAAGTGCCTCAAAAATGGCAAAAACTGGTTTTTTGGTGTTTTTTGAGTAGGTCGCTTCGCTATTTTTGAAATATTTCGGACTCTAATGATCATATAACAAAAAAAATGAAAAATGTTTGTGGTTAAATTTCAAATCCATCTAGGGGGGTTTGATACTTTAAAAGTGTAACCTAACCTCAAAAACCGAATCGCGTGACTTTTTTTTTTTTACTAAATTTATGATAAGGGGCGGAAAAATCGTCGAATTTTCATGAAAATTTCAGGAAACATGTATTTTAATAGTCTCAATATGAGATTTAATTTTTATGAAAAAGTTGTAATTTTTTCGGCCACAATTGGCATTTTTCGTTAAATTTGGCAAATGGTGCCATTTTATGAGAAGTCATCCAAAATAAAATTTTTTTTTTAATCTGTACTTTTTTTATCTACTTTAACCTAAGTATAATTAAAATTATGTTGCCTTAATTTAAATGCCCATTTTTGGGCATGAAAAAAAACATTAATTTTTACATTTTTTTGACATTTTACCATGTATACGGTATTATTTATGCTATTATCATGTATTTTGCATAAAAGTGAAATATGCAATTTAAATTAATAAAAAATATTTTTTAAAATTATACATAACCTACAAAACTTTTTTTCTTGCAATGCGCTAAATTGCTTTTAGTAAATAATTAAAATTAAACTAACAAAATATATGACATAATAATAAAAAATAGCAATTGAAGTAGTATATAAGTAATAGTTTAAGCAAAAATTGTAATAATAATTGTTGATACCTACTCAAAAAACACCAAAAAACCAGTTTTTGCCATTTTTGAGGCACTTCCGGACCTCCAAATTTCCTAAATAATTACATGCCCACTAACGTTTATGTCCTTAACATAAAACAAAAAAAATTCAACTTTGCTCTTACATCAATATAAAATGCTAATATGACTCCACTATAATAAACTTCTAATTTTATTATATATTTTTAACAATGGTCAATGACGTATCCAACATAGACTGCTAGATAATTTTAAATATATTTTTTCCGTGTAAAAGTCGTCTTTTTCCATAAAAAAAGTCTTGCTCTATAGACTTTTTTTATAGTAGAACACTTTTTTATTGTAGTGATTGACCATAAGGGTTACACTATACTTTAATAACATTATCAGCATTAAAGTATATTCATAAAAATATATCATATTCCAAGCGCCTGACGCTGCAGTTTCTTACGAAAGAAATTGAAAGAAATAAAACTAATATATATTCAGTGTACGTGATGTTGTGAAAATAAAAGGTTACACTCAAAATAGTGGCCGGTTTTCTGTGTGTTATATAGTTATAATGTAATTACATTAAATATATGTAATAACCAAAATAACATAAATAAATAATGTGTTAAAGTAAATAAAGATGTTTAACGAACCTCAACATACTTAAAATAATATAACGAATACCACCAGATATATTAATATATGGCGACCTAAACCAGGCTAAATAAAAACCACCTAAACCAGGCTAAATAAAAACCACCTAAACCAGGCTAAATAAAAACCACCTAAACCAGTCTAAATAAAAACCACCTAAACCAGGCTAAATAAAAACCACCTAAACCAGGCTAAATAAAAACCACCTAAACCAGGCTAAATAAATACCATCTAAACCAGGCTACACAGCTGAATACATTAAAATAACACCTAAAATGAACAACACAACATCCACTAATCCAACCAAGGGTAAATAACCAAACCTCTAAAAAACCAACATAACATCTATAACATCCAACTTTACACACCTAACCATCAAACATCCAAACTAGCAGGAGGAAATCAAGAAAAAAAAATCTAGGTACCACTTTTTATATTTCTTTAGTTAATTAATAGAATAAAATCTTTCATAAAATCGATTTCGTAATAAGTGTTAAATTAAAGTTTATAATAAAATAAAAGTGCTGATCAAATATTATACAAACAAATATATCAGTCATTTTTTTCTTTTCCGTTAAAACGAAATCAAAATAATTTCTTTTTTATTCAAAAACAAATTCAACAAATAAATAAAAAAAAGTCATATTTATAAGAATAAATTCTTTTTTCGGCTAACGGCTGTAAAGTTTAACTTTACTGCCGCTGGGGAGTAGCTAAAGTCTTACTTTTTAGCCGGCGGCTGCAAAAGTGACGTCATTTTTACTTTTTCTGCCGGCGGCTGTAAAGTAACTTCCATATTTTTACGGCGGCTGTAAAGTAATTTTCATATTTTTACGGCGGCTGTAAAGTAATTTTCATATTTTTGAAATGATATTATTAATTTGTTCAAAACAGAATGCATTTCAGTTCATTTTAATGAATAAAAATAAAAAAAAATTAATTTCAGAAAATTTATTACCTAAAACATATTTTTAAAAAATTTGATGCATTAATTTCATATTTTTAAACAAATTTAAACGTTTGCCGAAAAAATAGTGTATTGAATTCGGAGCTAAAGTGACTTTTTGTGTTTCGTCTATAATTGTCGGCCTCCCTACGGTCGGCCGCCAAACTATAGACTCAACACAAAAAGTACGACTTTAGCTCCTAATTCAATAATATACTATTTTGTTATCAAAACGAAATCCGAATAATATTTTTTCTTTTAATTTGAAAACAAATAAAGAATAAAAAAAATTCAACAAAGATAGTGTAAAAGCTAATATGAATTAAAACAAATAATAGGTCCAAAATACTAAATACTTACTAATCTGTGTTGTGAAAAATTTTACATCGGTAACGATACATCTCAAAACTAATAATAGTGCTACTCAAAATTTAATTTTAAATATTGAACAACTTACGAAAAATTTTCTTTTGCTTTTCACTGATAAAAATTATTTTAAAAATAAAACAAATAAATCGTGGTCCCAAAATTCTAAATATTAATTAACTCTCGTTGTTTTTGTTAAAATTTTGCTTTCATAATGATCGATCGATTCATTAATTTTTTTTTTTTGGAAACTACTTTCTTTTCAAAGGCAAGAAAAATCTTTTAGAATAAAACAAGTAAAAGTAAAAATTTAGTTTTTGATACTAATTATCATTGAATTTTGTTTCTTTGCAAACTGTACTCCTAAAAAATGGATTAAAAATAAAACAAATAAATTGTGGCCCGAAATTCTCGATATTATTTTACTCGCGTTGTTTCTGCAAACATTCCGTTTTTGTAACGATTAACTTTCTGGAACTATCTACTTTTCAAAAACAAATTACTCTATAAAATAACAAGTAACAGTGCTATCCAAAATTTAATTTCGAAACTGATTAACTTTGAAATTTTTCTCTGCAAATTGCACTACCAAAATTCCGCTAAAATAAAACAAATAAAAGTGTGATCCAGAATTCTGTCCTTATACCGATCCATTCTCGAGACTATTTTCTTTTCGAAAAATTTTCTATAATAAAATAAACAATAGTGTTGACCAAAATTTAATATGTGTTATTGTTTCACTTTGAAACTATTTTCTTTCTAAAAATTATATTATAATTTATAACTATAATTTTAAGAGAATAATTTCTGTTTTAATTTTTTGTCTCGTCTCGGCGAAAATATTTTAAATAACTTTCGAAATAAAGTTAACAAGCTAAAACTGGAAAAACATAATGTGCAATTCAAAAGTGGATGCACCTATAGAAACGAAAAACGAGAACAGTGCTATACATCTAGAAAGTCTAGAAAAACTGAATATAATCCACGAAACAGTAACTGACCAAAACACATTTTTGTATTATTGCGTCACTATTGCCGGAATAATTTTATTTTTTTTATGCGTATATAAAATATACAAGTACACAAAAAACAGAATAACTGCACAGATTACTCGTGCCGTAACACGAGAGAATCTGAACCAAATCGGTACTTAATAAATTAAAATTAAAGTTATAAACTGTATAACAATTTACTTTTTCTAACTTAAACGAAAATGAAATCTAATTTTCAACATTAGAACGAATAATAAATGAATAAATAAAATAAATAAATATTCAAAATAAATTAATTTTGATATACATATATACCGACTCTTCACTTTCTAAAATTTTTTTTAATTTTTTTTTTCAAAATATTCGAGTATGAGTATCATATAACAAATTTTAACATATACCATACCTGATTGAATTAATATATTTTTTTAAATAATCTATTTGTATCAAATTAATAACTTTATGAAAAAAAAGGGAATTATCAATACTCTACTAAGTACTACTAATATGTACATTTATTTCCTTATAACTATGATATAAACGCGTCGTTGTTTCCTGCAATAAATATAACGTATATATGGGATATTAATGAGCGATTTGGATAATCTCCGGAAATGTATTAAAAACATTAACATATTGTATGAACAATTTAATGAGAAAACCCCGGTATGTAAAAATTCAATTCACACGTAAGAAAATGCTTGTATAGTAAACTTCAACAAATTTCTGATACTCTCGAGAACTTCTCAAAATCTACACGAACTGGACAGAGATATTCTAAATAAAAATTTAAAAGTTTTATTAGACAAAATTAAAATAACTTTTAGCTACCTTAACTTGAATTACAGTTTTCCAGACAAACTATTCGACAGTGACACACAAATAGTGAGACAAGAAAATTTAAATTTGAATAACAGCGTTAAAGAAACAAAAATAACTGTAACAAAAATGGCACTCACAACAGAGCAAGTTGTCAACATGGTCGTGAGAATACTAAAGGAAGACTACAACGGTGAACCTTTAATCTTAGATTCAATAATCGATAAATTAGAAATTCTTAAGCTATCGGTACCAGACAAACAAAATGAAAAATTGCTTGTGACACTTATAAGATCCAAACTTATACGAAAAGCACGAGAGGCTACGGAAAATGCAACTTCGGTTGACCAGATTATAACAGCTCTAAAACAAAAATGCAAGGGTATGTCCACAATACACATAAAGACACAACTAGAGGGACTTAACCTAAACAAAGGCAAAGAAAATTTTATAAAAATATTAGAGGAATCAGCTGAAACTTTAAAAAATGCGTTCATAAACGAAGGTGTGTCATCACAGATAGCGACTAGCTATACTATTCAAGAGATTACTAAATCAATAAAGAGAAATTTTCCTTCTAACAATATACTAATTAGTGCTATGATGAATAATTTCAACGAAGTTTCAGATGTAATACAAAAACTTAGAGAGATAAATAACGATAATGCGGTATCTATTATGACCGCACGAGCACGTGATAACCACTTCTATGCGAGAAATAACCATTTCGTAAACAGAAACAACGTATACACTCGAAATTGGAACACAGAACGGACACGTTCAAACAATAATTATAACAATTTTAATAGAAATAATAGGAATAATGGAAACTTTTACCAAAGAGGTTTTAATTATACCAATAGACCAAATTTTAATAATAACACCAATAAAAGCCATAGAAATCACTTTAATAGATACAATAACCAACGATACAATAACCAAAGATACAACAAACAAGAAACTCAAAACAATAACAAGGGAAATATCAGAGCATACGCAGAAGACACTGCAGACGAGGAATTGGGGTTTCAGCTACAAACAATAAAGCTGAAGGAGGACTAATTAAAATTTTCAAATTAAACGATAACTTAACCAATTTCATCGAATTCTATGTACAAAATAAACTTTTCAAATTCCTTATAGATACTGGAGCAGAAATATCAGTGTTAAAACAAAATCGTTCCATTAACCTAAATAATTTAAGTAACAGAAAAATTAAGATTAAGGGAGTTACTCATGGTTATTCTTATACACTTGGATCAATTAACTTAATACTTAGCGACATTAATAATAACGTTTTCAACCAATCCTTCCATTTAGTACGAACTGATTTTCCGATACCATTCGATGGTATAGTCGGAATCGACTTTCTAAAAGAACACCAAGCAGTTATAAATTTCGGAAACTCAACAATAATTCTCATCACAGAACACGGTAACAAAAGCAAGCTAAACATACAAAACATGTACGAAACGGAAAGCTCAGCCAGTATAATACAAATACCAGAAAGATCAGAAACCATACCTTAACTGAACCAACCTTAACCAATCGTATTCTTCTAATATCGAGTCCTTTCAATATCAAATAGATTTCAATATCGAATATATAAATGGAAAAGAAAACTGCGTAGCGGACGCGCTATCCAGAATTTCAATCGAATCTTTGAAAAATATTTACGATAGAAACGAAATCACAATAAATGCAATGACCACTAGATCAAAAACTAATAAAGACGTAGATTCTAATAGCCCTAGTGGGAATGAAAACAACAACCTAAATAATCCAACTATGGAAAAACAAACTAAACTATTATCCTCAGAAGTCGACTACAAAAATAATAAATTAATAATTAAAATGAAAAAAGCGCATAAAAATAAAAAGTTATGTAACGAAAATGTAAAAAACGGGAATATAAAAATTCAATTTAGCATCAATGATAAAATTGTGGATTCAATTTTTTCAACACTACGTAAAGTAGCAAATGCGATGATAATTGACGAAAATGTAAAAAACGGGAATATAAAAATTCAATTTAGCATCAATGATAAAATTGTGGATTCAATTTTTTCAACACTACGTAAAGTAGCAAATGCGATGATAATTGACTTCAAAATTTTTAAAAATGACGACATTTTTAAAATAATTAAGCCCGAAATATTTAAAGCAGAAGCTAATAAATACAATATAATAATTAAAATTGAGGATCCAACGAAAACAGTTGATGATATTAACGAAAGGTTAGAAATATTAAATAGGTACCACAATGACCCAATTACAGGAGGTCACACAGGACAGAATAGGACTAAGAAGAAAATAATGAAAAATTACAACTGGCACAATATGTCTAAAGAAATCAACAAATTTATACAAAATTGTGAATTATGTCAGAAAAACAAGTATAATCCTAGAATTAAAGAAAATATGGTGATTACAGAAACACCAGAGGAAGCATTCGAAACAATCCAAATAGATTTAGTAGGACCTTTACCAATAACGATTAATAATAATAAGTTTATTCTTACAGCACAATGTGAACTAACTAATTTCGTAATACTGATACCACTGCAGAATAAAGAAAGTATAACCGTCGCAAAAGAAATTTTCGAAAAAATCATTTGTATTTTCGGAATACCTAAGACACTTAAATCGGATAGGGGTACGGAATTTTTAAATGAAACCCTAGCAGAAATTTCTAAGTTACTAAAAGTAAAGCAAATTTTCAGCACCGCTTATCATCCACAAACAATCGGAAAACTTGAAAGAAATCATAAGGAACTAAATGCATACCTTAGATATTACTCCAACGAAAACCATACAGATTGGGACGAGTGGATACCAATATACGCCTTATGTTATAGCACAACACCAAGCGCGTATCACGCATACACACCATTCGAACTAATTTTCGGTAGAACTACAAATTTAAATGATGTACAAAAAGCTAAAAAATCATATAATGTAGAACAATACGCAGAGATAATTAGACAAAGGCTATTAGTTACGAAATCCAGAGTAAGGGAAGTAATAGAAAAAAAAAAAACAAAAACGAAAAATGAACTTTGACAAAAAGAATAATAACCCAATCTCAATTAAAATAGGAGACAAAGTTTATATAGTCAGAAGGTAAACATAAACTAGATAGCATTTATGAAGGACCTTACGAAGTTATACAAATATTAAGCAATAATAACATAGAGATAAAACAAAAAAACAGAAAGATAGTCGTTCACAAAAATAGAGTTAAACTACTAAATTAAAAATATAATATATCAAAAACAAAGAAATTCATGAATTAATATTATAACGCTTTATTATTAATTTTAATACAATAAACTTAAGTAAAATAGCATTTACACAAATAAATATAAAAGAAATTAAAATTTTTTTTTCTCAAACCAAAAATAAAATCATTTCTTGTTAATAAAAAATAACTTTTATAAAATTAATTAGCATTAATTAGCACTTAACAGACTATGGTTCTGTTTTTCAATTTTTAAATGTAAACAAATATCTTAATGTAATAGGATAAAATCATAACGTATAATTTTTTTTATTATTAATGATTTAATTTCAAATAATTTTTTTAAAGGGGATGGTATACCATAGTAATCCTAAGTAATAAAATAAAAGTAAATAAATACGTTTAAATAAAAATAATAATCTTAAGTAATAAAGTAAAATTAAATAAATGCGTTAAGTTAACAAGGTTAAAAACTCTAAATAGCACACACGTACACACAATCTAATTATGCAAGAGCTAATTTTCAAACTTAATAAAAATAATAATTTTCTCTAAAAACCGCAAACAAGGTTAAATGTAAAGAATCGAGTACTCGCTGACTTTTAGCTGCCAATGGCCTAGAGCAATGCCGGAACACCGAATACTCAATTCTAAGAGAACAGTTCAAAACAAAAATTAGTATTACAGAAAGGTAGTGTCAGGCTAATTGAATATGTTTTCTTTAAAAAAAAAAAAAGGGGGAAGGTGTAGTGATTGACCATAAGGGT
The DNA here is from genome assembly GCA_963693315.1 of Diogma glabrata. NCBI lineage: Eukaryota > Metazoa > Arthropoda > Insecta > Diptera > Cylindrotomidae > Diogma > Diogma glabrata. The sequence continues at coordinate 31,181,406 of OY856187.1, read as the reverse complement.
TACACTATACTTTAATAACATAATCAGCATTAAAGTATATTCATAAAAATCAAGAGACGCGGTAGTGTCTTGCGCGCCATGTTTTGAAAGACACTACTAGTATATATACTGTGCACCGAATAGGTTTTAAAGGTTAAAATTTTCATTTCGAATAATTTGCATTTTTTCTACAACTGTATTCAAAGTTATCAATAAAAGTATATCTTATTTAACTATATGTTTCTCATTAGTAAAAAAAAAGTCAGCATTCATGCTTTTTTCTGAAAGTTTATAAAATCAAAATTTTGCTTTCCCAAACTTTTAGTAAAATTAAAATGTTTTTACAAATTTTTATACCACGTTGGTAGCATTGATGTGAATGTAGTAATTTAGTATCATTTTGGCGAATTTTCAAAAACCAACCAAATGTACAGAATTGAAAAACACAAAATTATGCGAATTGAAATTTATTATCCCTCAATATTGGTAATATTTAACAACAGTTAAAAAACTTAAACACGAACCCAGATTAGTTTGCAAACATATAGTTGTTTTCCATAAAAATATTTGTTAGAAAACCCATCAAATGTTTTATTAATATATTAAATGGAAGTTGGTAATTATAAAGGTATTAGAAAAAAGAATATATTTAGAATATGCTTTCAGTAAAAAGACCTATTATTGATGTGTTAAGAAAACGATGTTGTGAAAACATGTATTTGGTCTATTATGTAAATTTGTTATCTGAGAGAACCCAACAAATGTTATATCGATAATAAATTTTAATTTTTATTTCATTTTATTTTAGAACGTTGGTAGTTATTTTGAAGTGATGACATTAAAAAATAATTTAGTAGGCTTTAAAATTTTGTGTTTTTAAGCTTTATGAGATATAAAGAAAAGAATTTGAGAAAAATTATTATTATTTTAAGGGTTCCGTACTTTGAAAAAATAGAACAAAACCCTTATGGTGAGGACTTGATTGTTTATTATCCATTATTCACAACGACTTTCTCACTGAAAATGAAAATATATGTATTTACGTATATTTATGTGGTAACACAAGGCGAAAATGTCAAATATGTGCCGATTTCGAGACTGAGGTGATATATAACCGTAAAAACTGAAATTTTTTAAAACTTTCAGTCAATCATAGCCTTACTCCCAGTCATGTCTAAAATATACGAGCACTATATTAATTCACACATATCCAAATTTTTGGAAGACAACCATTTGATATCTGACAGCCAATACGGTTTTAGAAACAAAAGATCAACAACCGATCTATTGAACTATGTGGCACATATTTGGAATAGCATACTTGAGAAAGGTGGTGAAACATACGTAATCGCATTAGACATCTCAAAAGCATTTGATCGTATTTGGCATGCCAACTTGATCAACAAGCTCGTTGCGTACAGTTTTCATCCCGCAGTCGTGAAGTTGATTCAAAATTTTCTGTCTAACCGATACATCTCGGTATCTATAGATGGCTTTTCTTCTGAGTCCAAATTAATTAACGCTGATGTACCCCAAGGCTCAGTTTTATCTCCCACTTTATTTTTAATTTATATCAACGAACTGTTGCAAATCACCAGTAACCCAATAAATAGTTTTGCAGATGATAGTACACTGCACAAGTCATTCGTCCCCCTATCTTCAAAGGGTAAAATGCATGAACGAATAAATCCCGTCCGGAGAGACGCTGCCATAAATGTAAACGAGGACCTAAAAAAAGTCGCCGATTGGGGTGACAAAAATTTAGTCAATTTTAATTCCACCAAAACACAGCTATTGATTGTTTCCAGATCAAAGACCGAGTTTCCCAACGATATTTCAATTAATATGTGTGACGACCAAATACGCGAATGTGAAAGCATTCGTTTATTGGGAGTCACAATATCCAATGACTTACTCTGGAACGATCATATAATGGCCATGGCAAAGAGCGTGTCAAGAAAACTCGGCCTCCTCAATAGATGTAAAAAATATTTTACTTCGCATCAATTACTCCACATTTACAAGTCCTATATTCGTCCCTGTATGGAGTATTGTTGTCAAGTTTGGGGCGCTGCATCTGTTACTATCCTGGCTCTTTTGGACTCTGTTCAAAAGCGAGCTAAAAGAATTGTTGGTGATCGAGATTTAACATTAGGTCTTGATTCCCTGCAACATCGTCGCACTGTTGCTGATCTCGTTGTTTTTTATAAATATCGTCACCAGCAGTGCTCGGATGAAATCAGGTCCATAATGCCTCAGACATATGTTTTTCCCCGTCTTACTCGTCAATCGGTGTGTGCGGGCGGTCGTACTGTCGAGATTACTCACTGTCATAGTAATAGAATGCAAAGAGATTTCTTTGTGCGTACATCGTACACATGGAATGCTTTGCCCGAATCAATAGTCTCGAGTGCTTTCAATCCACAAAGATTTAAAAAAAGCGTCCACCTATACCTCAAGACGCATGTTGTTGTGGGACCTACGTCTTAAAAGGTATCTATGTGTTGTTGTGACACATTTTGTAATTCCTACTACACAACACTTCTTATTAAAAAATAAAGTTTATGGAAGACACCAATGGTACTTGGCTGAACATAATCAAGAATTTTTAAAAAAATTGTTTAATTGCGAAACACTTAATTTCACATCTTTTTTCGCACAATGTTGTTTTGTTTATTATTTATTTAGAGTAAATAACAATCGATTTAAGCTTTTATGCTATCCTCAAGAACTTTTATAAAATTGTTATGTTAATTTTTTAAAATTATTAGTCAAAGACTATAGTTTTTATGCGTGTGTTTCCGTTGTATGTAATAATTTTATTAATTTTTGAATGCATTGCTTTAGACTTATTTTCGAATATTTCTTTTACTTTTTCATGAGTTGTTCATGTCATGAGTTGAGACCTGTTTACATAAAAACGATACTTTTATTTTTTTAAATATTGCACCTAGGTCCTAGATTGATAAAAAATCGAGAGTAAAGTTCCCTGTAGAAAACATTTTATATGGAAAATAATAATTTGATTCTCCCATATTATATTATAACTTTACAAAAAACAGTCAAATCGTCGCAAAAACAACCAAAAGGCTGTAAAAAAGCCGCGCCATGTTTTTCTTTAGCTTGAAACTATCATTTTAACTATAACAAATAAATTCTTGTATCTTATTCTTTACAAAAACTTCTCAAATCATAAAGCACTAGTTATAAAATTTCTTAATGGCATTTTGTTTTCTAAACATCTAGCTATTTTATATAATTTAAGTAATACTCTAGAACTACATATCATAATTCTAAAATATATAATAAATATGCACATTTATTAAAATTTATTTAAGCAGAGGAAATATAATTTATTTTTTTTTTCTATAAAAAACCGCTCACTTTCACTTACATATTTCTTGAACAAAAACCTTGGCGCGACCTTTTCTCAATTAATTTAATAATGTCATTCCTAAGGTTTATTTTCAGACGACTGTGAAAAGCCGATGAATTCAACAGTGGACTTCTAATTATATTAATTAAGTCAGTATCATATTTTCTACAATTTTCCTGAAGTATAGTAATCTATTTGAAATTCCCTTTATATTATTACGGTATGCTTAATTTTATATAAGACATGATTTGCTGTAAGAATATCTAGCAAATGGCAACTATAACAATATAACGATGACTATGAAATAACATTATCAATAAATTTCTTTTCGTACTGAATTTTAACATTCATTGATATTCATTTAAGATTGCTATTTAATCAATGGTTATTTCAATATAATGTTTATTATGAGTCAACCATAGTCACTATGCGGTTGGCTTTATTGTCATATTAAGAAAAGGTCGCACCAAGGTTTTTGTTCAAGAAATATGTAAGTGAAAGTGAGCGGTTTTTTATAGAAAAAAAAATAAATTATATTTCCTCTGCTTAAATAAATTTTAATATATGTGCATATTTATTATATATTTTAGAATTATGATATGTAGTTCTAGAGTATTACTTAAATTATATAAAATAGCTAGATGTTTAGAAAACAAAATGCCATTAAGAAATTTTATAACTAGTGCTTTATGATTTGAGAAGTTTTTGTAAAGAATAAGATACAAGAATTTATTTGTTATAGTTAAAATGATAGTTTCAAGCTAAAGAAAAACATGGCGCGGCTTTTTTACAGCCTTTTGGTTGTTTTTGCGACGATATATCATATTCCAAGCGCCTGACGCTGCAGTTTCTTACGAAAGAAATTGAAAGAAATAAAACTAATATATATTCAGTGTACGTGATGTTGTGAAAATAAAAGGTTACACTCAAAATAGTGGCCGGTTTTCTGTGTGTTATATAGTTATAATGTAATTACATTAAGTATATGTAATAACCAAAATAACATAAATAAATAATGTGTTAAAGTAAATAAAGATGTTTAACGAACCTCAACATACTTAAAATAATATAACGAATACCACCAGTTATATTAATATATTATAGTATATTACTTTTTTTTAAAAAAAAAGTCATGGAAAGTAAAAAAAGACATGGAATAAATAAAAAGTCTTCATCGTTTTTCCTTTCGCACTTATATGATTTTCATATCTACTATTTCACAAAATAAAAAAGACGAGAAAAAAAGACTAATGGAGAATGACCTTAATGAGAAACCCAAAAACAATCATAAAACAGATAATGTTTTTCACAATGGAAATTTAATTCAATTTAAACATAGTAGCATTTGCCTTTTTTAATATTCGAGAGAAGGACATACGCTTCAGTTTAAATTTATTATTTATTTAATTATCAAATATTTATAGTCTTTAATTAATTTTGATATTTCTCAGTCGTAGCTTATTTATAGACTATTTATTATTTTTAAAAAATATGTTTATTCCAATATTTCGACCTTGCGAGTCATCATCAGAGGTTACATATATTTTATTATATCAAATATTACTTACAAAACAATTAGTTAGAAACAACACCAAAAAATTAACAAAAAACTTACCTAATCAAAAAATTTTTTTATATTATTATTTATTATATAATCAGATTTCAGAGTTTAATACAATCAAATAGATTGTTTTACTGCGTTTCGCAACATTCGCAGAACAGAATAAAATTAACAGCTGTTTGTTTTATTCTATTTTTTTTTTATTTTTGTTTTATTCTATTAAAAAGAATAACGCACACAAATAGTCGTAAAAAAATAGAATTAAACCTTATGGGTGGTTGTCGGAAGGATAAATACTGTTATAAGTGTGGTTTTTGAAGAATTGTTGAAGTTTTCCAATACTTAATTGAATTTATATGAATATTTTTATTGAAAGCTTAATGGGAATTTTTGAGGGAGTTTGTCCTTAAAGAAACGGAAAAACAGTCATTTTCGATACGTCAACGGCAATTCATTTTCAACATCACTGCTGTACACTTACAGAACGATGTAGTTGAGACAATCACGCGTAATATTTATGTGAAAATTAAAAATAGCTCAATTAATTTCAACTACTTCAATTTTAAAATGAAAAATTCATGATATAAGGTCAAAGAAAATTTGTTTTTCTCCGATCGTAGGAAAAAATATATCTTTCCGTTGTTTTTTCGAAACGAAAAGCTCATAATTCCAGTATGTTGTATTTGTTGCTAAGCAACAAGTAATAATAGAACGAGAATATTTTTTCTGGCCTAGGCCGGGAATATTTTCTCGTATGGATTTTTAATTGTTTAGAAGAAATAAAAGTACACTTATAAGGTCAAATGCATTTATTTATTTTAATTTAACAGTATACATAATATCTTTTTGGTTTTTATCTTTTATCTAGTATACATAATAATGAATTTGATGAATCTATGCCAAACTAATTATGTGTTAGGTATAGGAGTTTAATTTTACTTATTTGTAATATTAACGGTTATCGTACAATTAGTACAATTATTGAACATTGGTGGATTAATAGTATCGCATCCCAGCATTGTTGTTGATATAGTGCTATTAAAATCATTAACATTATTTGCATCTGCTGTTTCATTATCCGTTGTATCGAAAATCTTATGAGCAACTTCAATTTTATTGATAATGGATTCATCGATATACCCTTCAGCAACAGTCGATGACTTCCATCCTCCAAATCTTTTTAAGCCTGTTAAATCTGCGCTATTATCAACTAAAATTGTTGCAGATGAACGGCGGAAACAGTGCCCTGTGTATTTTTTTGCGTCTGGCAGTTTTAAAAAAGTAGCAACAATTTGTGGCATTTTACCAAACTGATGTATGCCAACTACTTGTTTGAAACCTTTACCATTTGTGTATTTAAAAAAAAAACGTGAAGAATTTAAATCTTTTGGACGCGAAGTTATATATTTTCTGTAATATTCTAAATAAGTTTCGTTTACGATAAATGATCGTGGTTTATTTGTCTTGTTATTCGGGATTTTAACTAAAAGTTTAGATCCCAAATCACTAATATCAGTAATTTCCATGCGGGCTAGTTCATTCCGTCGACAAGCACCAGCGATTCCAAAAACTAACGCAACCTACAAAAAACAATCATAATATTACATACAAAAAAATATTGCAGTGTGAATTGTATTTTATCCGAAAACATATTTGAATTTAATATGTAAATACAAATAATAATCGTTTTAAATACCTACATGCTTACTTTAGTAACTAGAAACGAATCATCTGAAGCTTCCAAAATGAATTTTTGAACATATTTCATAGTTAATATATTGGATTTCTTCGCTTTATATCCGTCAGATTTGCGTTTCAAGAAGACGCGTAATTTTTGGTATTTTGCAATATCATATCCACATTATTTTTAACCACTAGCATCGACCTGATCATTGAGTAGTTTGACCATAATGTGGATGATTTCAATTTTGTAGATAAATCAGCGAAATACGCCAGAATGATGTTTTCCGAAAATGATTTGATGGTTTTAGATTGACGATAATCCATAAAGCGTTTATAAGCATTTTTGTATTTTTCCTTCGATTTTTGCGGGAGTAAATCACATGTAGCTGAATTAGCTGCTTCCACTATATCCGGCGGGGTACAAGATAAGGATAATTCGCTTTCACTGTCCATATCCCTTAAATTTCGTTCACACGTTTTTTATAAATCAAATAGGTACACAAACTTGACAACTTTTGAAAAAAAAAAAACAAAATGTATTTATGTCTTATGATGTCGTGGCTAACTAAGCAATAATTTTATGTTATTTTCGATTTTTTACTTTGTTTTGATTTCTTCATATGATAATTAATGAATAATACTAAAAATTATTTTGGATTTATATTCGTTTTAAAGTCCGATCGGAGAAAAAATAGTATGTACAATTCGGAGGAAAAGTGCATTCCCGGACTCCCGTGGTTGCCGGACTCGGCTATCGCCTCGTCCGTCAATTTCCACTATCGTCCGGGAATGCAGTACTTTTCCTCCTAATTATACAATGTACTATTCATGAAAATAGTTATTTACTTTATTCAACTACTGTTATATTGGATACAACACTTTATAGTTTAAATAAACCTCATTTTGTTGCCAGGAAAATGTTAACGTGTAGTGGTGCCAATCACGGTGAAATTGTTTGCAAATATTTTTTCTTTGTTTGAATAATAAACTGCCGAATTCGAGATGATGTTGTCATTACTTTAATTTTTTTTTCAGTGAGGTGTAAAAGGTTTCTATGTGTTGTTGTGGTACATATTGTAATTCCTATTACGCAACACATTTTATTTTAAAAATAAAGGTCCAAGTGGCAGGATATCTGCTAGAAATAGGTAGTTTTCGTGGTCAGACAAATTTATGTTCAAGTAGAATTTTATGTATGAAATTAGTTTGAATTTAATATTTATACAAGAATTTATAAAAAAAAATTGAAAACAACAAATAGAATTTACAGAAAAGTCTCTAATCTCTTAACCGCATGTCGGATATTGTTCGTTGAGGATTTGTCTATGGGATAGTTTTACTAGATGTAACGTACAGCAGTGCAACCTGTGCCCCCAAAAAGGAGTAAAGATTGCCCTGGCCAACGTTAAAGAATTGTCACTCTGACTGAACTCCGAAATCGCTCAATCGACTTCGCTCAGTCATTTGGGGCCGTGGGGTTGTTCGGCAGTCAGAGTGTCCTGGATGGTGAGCGATATAAATAAACAAAAATAACATAAAGACGAGATAGATCACCAGCGCTACCTACCTGAAAATCCTGTGATCCATGTCCTCACGATGATACTATTAGCAAACTACTAACAAAACCTCCATTTAGGGTTTCGAGAAAATATTGCAACACCACAAATTCATATTTTTTTTCAAAATTCCAAAACTATTGCAAAAATTCAATAAATCAAACTTTTTTCAAAATTCCAAAAACAAAATATTCCAAAAAAAAATTATTACAAAATCAAAGATTTAAACTTTTTTCAAAAATTCAAAAAAAAATATTACAAAATATAAAACAAAATAATAAAAAAAAATTGAAATTTCTTTCAAAACTCCCAAAAACATTCCAAAAATTAGAACAAATCAAATATTAAAACCTTTCCATAATTTCTAATAGTATTCCAAAAATTCAAAATTTTGCATAATAATTTGTTTGAAATTTTATTAGATGTACTACGCGATTTGACTATCTATACATCCTTAAACAAATCATGAAAGATCTTACTCACTGGTTTTTCTGGTCCTACTCCATCTGCTGATCCCCAATGTGATAATCCTAGTTTTATTAAATCTAGCTGCAACAATACCATTCGCGTACATATAATCCAAATGGTCAAATCATCCAAATCACCAAACAAATATAAATAAAAACAGTGAGCCAAAATTATTTTTTTTTTCTTTAACACTATTCTTTTTATTTTTATTTCATATTTTATTTTTATTTTTATTTTCATTATATAAAATCAAGTTAATTCTATATTTTTTTTTTTGAATCTCTGTCCATACTTATAACACATCATTTGCATTATTATCAAATATGAACCAAACAAATATATAAAAAAAACCGTGAACAAAAATTATTTTTTTTTCTTTAACACAATTCTTCTTATTTTTATAAATATATTTTATAAAATTAATTTCTAAAAACACTTTTAACGAGATTTTAATTCATTATTTTTTTAATATCGGTCAACACTTAAATAAAACACTATCATTATTAGTTCTGTTACAAATATGATTACTACTCAAAGATAAATCATTTTTACACGTGCAAAAGCACGTTTTACAAGTGCAAAAACTCCTGACCATACTGGTCAGGAGTTATTATCCGACCGCCCAGATCTTCGTTTGTTTTTTTCAAACGTTGATCTAAAAAAAAGAAATAAAAACAAAATCCCACGGTTTAAAAGCCATTCGTGGACAAAAACGTTGAATTCCAGAAAATAAAATATCTGATTTCAGAAAACTGAATCTCAGACTCAAACGAAATTTAATAAAAATTTTAATTTAATGATGTTTTTGCATAGTTTGTAAAGACGAAACATGGGAAGTTGTGTTAGAAAATTAATATGATGTGATATTAAGATAAAATTGGAAAAGTAAAATATTTCCTGGAATTAGCAAGCTTGCGACGAAGGGAAGATAAAAAGTTTTTAGCTTAGAAGTAATGAGTCCAAAATTCCCTTCGTCACAAATCGTGGGGACGTCCCACACCCTGAGAACCTCTCAAGCCGGGACTACTACTGAAATAAGGGGACAGCAAGGTTGCACTGACTTGGAACCAGTTGGCATCCATTGAGAGAAAAAGAAATAAATAACATAGTTCAACCGAGTAAGTATATTAAGTGAGTTGGTGCTTGCTGCGGCGCTGAGACAGAAAGCTCAGATCGAAAAGGTGGAGTGAAGAGTGAGGCATTCAATAATGTCTTAGCTAGTAGTCATTATTTTGATACGCGATGCGCAGGCTAAGGAGAGATGGTGGTAGCGCAATGATACTGGATATGCATTTTGCGCGCTAGCTGCGCAGCTGGCGCAGTTAAAATTGAGTAATTATCCGTGAAGTTTACTGTTTTTTTGGAGTTGTGTATTATTCGCAGGTGCGGTAAACAACGAATTTCATATTTGTCTATGACTACATAGGAATTGTCCCAAAACGACGACATTTAGATTTATTGTCATGAATAGAAAATAACGCGTAAAAGAGCAGTGGTTGTGTTGATTTTAACCTTCCAAAAAACTACCCAACACTTGATAGATTATGATGTCAAGAACTAGTGCGGGTTGCAAATCGAAATATTAGCTTAAATCAATCCCTGAGTGAAGAGTCTGGGACTTAGGAATGATAAAGGTCAACATTAAGGTTGTTTTTATAAGTATGAGCTCATAGTTATAAAAGCTTTTCTCATTTCAGTAACAACTTCCAACTAACCCAATTTGGATCATTAATGCTCAAATTAATTTAACGCTCAATGCGATACACTGATATATCTCCACCTATTAATCATACGGGCACAAAGTTAGGGAGTGAAATTTACGCCCGGATAATTCAGTGAGCACAATTATTTTAAGGTTCGTGCCTTTAGCACTTCATTAATAACTTCGTTAATAAATTAAAGAGATAACATGGTAAAATCCAGTTGATCAAAAACAAAACAAGTCGTATAACATATGGAAGAAATCAAACGACATTGAAAAATTTCAACGGATCAAAATGACAAAACATTTAATAAAAACTATTATGAACATATTGACTTATATTTATCGAAATAACGTAAACAAACATGTGACATAATCATAATTGTATCAATGGCCGACAGAAATATAAACAACAGAAAATTTTAATTGTAATATAATTCCTCTCTTATAGATAAGAGAAGATTTTTATAAAAAGAAAGACGAAGTACGAACAATATAAATTAAATCATAACATTAAAAAAACCTGGAAAATAAAATTGAATTTGAGATTTCATAATCATAGTTTTGCGATAAGTATATAAAAAAAAAATGTACCATATGACTTTAACGTGGAATTGATTCTTATCGGTAAATAATTTAACAAAAAAAAATTATCGTTTAACATTAGTTCTCTCAATATTTAAAATACTATCGCGTAACATTCCCAGAATATTATTGAATTATTTTTTTCCTCCGATTTAAAACTGGTTAAGTCAAATCATTCAAATTTATTGCAGTTTGTGTAATTGATTTTGGTTTCGTAAATAAATCATCTTTAATCAGCAATCTTAAACAGATCAATATAACAGATCAATATAAAAGTGAATCTTAAGAATTCTCTAATTTTTTTAATTTTTGGGAAAGATCATAATAAATTTACTTATAATATAAATTCTTATTAACTTTAACAAACAACTAATTTACTAAAATTATTTAACTTTATCATACAGTAACTAGTAAAGTAATTAAAGGCCAAATATTGTAATAATTATAAACAGAATCCAAATTTAACAACAGCCAAAAAGAAGTTGAGCAAAGACTTAAGAACTTAACTTAGAACTTAGAACTTAATTCAAGTAAAAATTAAATCAATATATTAAGTTATATTTTCTTTTAATATTTAAAAAAAACTAATTTTGGATAACATTAAATGCAACACCATAAGCAATACAATGAAAATTCAATATACATTGATAAAATATTTGTTTTAATATTATACGGAATTTATAGATATTTGACATTATGAATTCTGTTTGGCCATAGACTAAGTATATTATGCTTTAAACTTTTAATTTAATTAAACTTATAACTAAGAAAATTTTTCTTTTAATTTGGTTTTTTTTTTTATGATCAATTACGAAATAAATGTTTAGATAAAAAAAACTTAACTATTATTAAAAAAAAAATACTAATTATGACAAAATTCAAAAGAATGCAAATCTAAATACAATTTTATTTTTAATACATTTTAGTATGCCATGCTCATTCAATTATCACCAAAATAAATTTAAATTTTATGAATATACAAAACGTCATTATGATTAAACAATAATAAGAAAAATTTCATAATTTCAAACGGTAGATTCTGAAAATGTGTAATTTTGCAAAGCATTTCTTTTTACAACACAAAAAAATTTTCAATAATATAAAATATAACAAAAAATTAATAAGTTGTAACAAACTCAGTAATATAATATAAAAGTAAAAAAAATATTCAAAAAAAAATGTGTATAATAGAATTTAATTGTATTTTCCATTATTTTTGCATCATCATATTTTGGTATCATCTATGTTCTTGAAATATTTTTCCAGATTTTATATTTTTGAGTCATAAAATATTAATTGATAAACATTATTAACATAATAACAAAAAAACTCGGTTCTCTAAAAAAAACTAAATATTATTATTATTATCATCATAAAAAAATTAAACAATAATCTAACAAAAAACATTAAACAATAACTAAATAAAACATCAAAATAAAAACTGAAAAATCACCTAACGTAAATTATCATTAAAAAAAACTAATAAAAATATGTATGAGAGAACATGACCACAGGTTAAGCAGGCAAGCAGGGACAAGTGTCAAAGACGATAGATTTTCTGGACCAACAGGATAAATATAGGTCTTAAGCTAGTCCAGAACTGTGAATTTAAATTTGAAAGTGAGGGTATTTGAATTCAAACATCAATATAAAAAAATGAAATTAAAACGATACGAAAAGCAACAACTAACAATATGGCAAATAAATCCTCGGTGCCGATAATTCCAACCACAGACTTTTGTTTCAAAATGTTTTACAACCTTACAGGCAATTCTACAGCAACAAACCTAAAACTAAACTATAACACAACAAAACTGGATATCCCCGCGCTAAAACATTTGGTACTTCTAAAGAAGTTTTACAAAATGATTTAGATAACTAACAGGTACGATAATCAACAGCAAATAAAACTTAGTACTAAACAATAAACACAAAAAAAACTGGATATCAACCGCGCTAAAACATTCTTTCAACTTATTAAAAAGTTGGATAGAATGATTCAGAAAACTAACAGTTTAGATAATTCAACAGCAACTTATCACTAAACCAAAAAAACAAAAACAAACACTGGATCTACCCGCGATAAAACACTTTGGAACCTATCTAGCACCGGAACACAAACACCGAAAACATATAAAAAGAGGGCTCCTAGGGACCCAGCCAAACCAGTGATCAGCTGATTTATCTAGATCACAACCAAGAACACTCCCAATAATTTACATGCAGAACATGCATGTTTCTAACTAAAAAACGGTTAATAGACCTAGGGGTTTACACATGAACCTAACTATTGTTCGGGTCATGAACTAATAAGCTTTACTTGGGCGCCACTGTAACGTACAGCAGTGCAACCTGTGCCCCCAAAAAGGAGTAAAGATTGCCCTGGCCAACGTTAAAGAATTGTCACTCTGACTGAACTCCGAAATCGCTCAATCGACTTCGCTCAGTCATTTGGGGCCGTGGGGTTGTTCGGCAGTCAGAGTGTCCTGGATGGTGAGCGATATAAATAAACAAAAATAACATAAAGACGAGATAGATCACCAGCGCTACCTACCTGAAAATCCTGTGATCCATGTCCTCACGATGATACTATTAGCAAACTACTAACAAAACCTCCATTTAGGGTTTCGAGAAAATATTGCAACACCACAAATTCATATTTTTTTTCAAAATTCCAAAACTATTGCAAAAATTCAATAAATCAAACTTTTTTCAAAATTCCAAAAACAAAATATTCCAAAAAAAAATTATTACAAAATCAAAGATTTAAACTTTTTTCAAAAATTCAAAAAAAAATATTACAAAATATAAAACAAAATAATAAAAAAAAATTGAAATTTCTTTCAAAACTCCCAAAAACATTCCAAAAATTAGAACAAATCAAATATTAAAACCTTTCCATAATTTCTAATAGTATTCCAAAAATTCAAAATTTTGCATAATAATTTGTTTGAAATTTTATTAGATGTACTACGCGATTTGACTATCTATACATCCTTAAACAAATCATGAAAGATCTTACTCACTGGTTTTTCTGGTCCTACTCCATCTGCTGATCCCCAATGTGATAATCCTAGTTTTATTAAATCTAGCTGCAACAATACCATTCGCGTACATATAATCCAAATGGTCAAATCATCCAAATCACCAAACAAATATAAATAAAAACAGTGAGCCAAAATTATTTTTTTTTTCTTTAACACTATTCTTTTTATTTTTATTTCATATTTTATTTTTATTTTTATTTTCATTATATAAAATCAAGTTAATTCTATATTTTTTTTTTTGAATCTCTGTCCATACTTATAACACATCATTTGCATTATTATCAAATATGAACCAAACAAATATATAAAAAAAACCGTGAACAAAAATTATTTTTTTTTCTTTAACACAATTCTTCTTATTTTTATAAATATATTTTATAAAATTAATTTCTAAAAACACTTTTAACGAGATTTTAATTCATTATTTTTTTAATATCGGTCAACACTTAAATAAAACACTATCATTATTAGTTCTGTTACAAATATGATTACTACTCAAAGATAAATCATTTTTACACGTGCAAAAGCACGTTTTACAAGTGCAAAAGCTCCTGACCATACTGGTCAGGAGTTATTATCCGACCGCCCAGATCTTCGTTTGTTTTTTTCAAACGTTGATCTAAAAAAAAGAAATAAAAACAAAATCCCACGGTTTAAAAGCCATTCGTGGACAAAAACGTTGAATTCCAGAAAATAAAATATCTGATTTCAGAAAACTGAATCTCAGACTCAAACGAAATTTAATAAAAATTTTAATTTAATGATGTTTTTGCATAGTTTGTAAAGACGAAACATGGGAAGTTGTGTTAGAAAATTAATATGATGTGATATTAAGATAAAATTGGAAAAGTAAAATATTTCCTGGAATTAGAAAGCTTGCGACGAAGGGAAGATAAAAATTTTTTAGCTTAGAAGTAATGAGTCCAAAATTCCCTTCGTCACATAGATATAGTAAAAAAATTTTCCTCGAAACTTTTTCCCGAAGCCGATTATTGAAGGACTATTGAAATCTACCTAAGAACAACCTGTTTCTTCCTGATCACAAATAAATAAAAAAATTTTATATAGCAGACGATTATTAAAAACCAACCGATCACCACAACTAATATTAAGCGTGAATCCACAAATGTTAGATCATTTTTTTGTTTGTTTTCCTATTTTTGTCTCAATTAACGTGCCTAACTTTTTCATTTGATTCAAAATTGTACAATTATTGCGATTTTTTTTTAATTTATAAGAAGAAACCCTACCACAAAAAATAATAGTTTCTCCCTCCCTGCGTCTGTATAAAAAGAAATGAAAAAAAAACTGACAATTTGGCTTTTATTATAACCAAACATATCGCTACGCTCGTTTTGGTAACATCCTGCTTTCGTTTAGGAATCTCCAACTTCGCGCACTTGTAAGGAAAATAACGATTTCCCGTTTTTTCCGCTTAGTTTCAAACTCAGTGAACAATAAACTTTATAACCGACATTACGATGAAAAAGAAATAGGCGAATTTTAAACGAAACATAAAACGCCAACTCATATAGTGAAAACTCCATTTTAAGCTTAGTAATTTAAAACGGCATAGCAATTTCTTATTACTTCGGTCTGAAAGACCTAAGTATTACATTCATGAGTGAAATTCTTATCCCCACTTTTTTTGGCATTTCTCGACGTTTTAGGACCTACTGATTCTGACGGCCGGCCGTCACAACCGACGAAATCTAGAAAACCGCTGGACGGATTTGAAAAAATGTTTTTCTCGAAATAGGTTTTCTCAATGGTAAGAGCTGAAAGGACGATGTGTTCGATAACTGTACCGGAAGTGTGTCAAAAAAATCGACAAGTGTGTCAAAACAAGGAAATTTGCATATTTTTTGCTTAAAAAACGTTCATTTTAAGTGATTACGAGTAGGAACATTAAATTTGGAGAAATCTTGATGGTCGGGATTGGTATGCGAGACCAAAGTCTAGATTATTGCATTATAAGTTTGTCAAAAAAATGTTGTCAAGTGTGTCAAAAGAAAGATTTTTATTTAGAACTTTGGAAAAAGTTTTAATTTTTGATTTTGTAAGAATTTTTAGAATGTTGAAAAAAGTTTGATTTCATTATAATTTTTACAATATTTTTGGAATTTTGAAAGAAATATGAATTTGTGTTTTGTAATATATTCTCGAATCGCTAAATTGAAGGTTTTTGAATAGTTTGCTGAAAATTCAAATGAAAATGAAATTGGACATTTTTGAATTTGTTATAGTTTTTGAATATTTTTGTAATTTTGAATTATGGAAAAAGTTTGAATTTTTGAATTTTTAAGAATTTTTGGAATATTATTAGCATTTAGAAAAAGTTTAAATATTTGATTTTATTCCAATTTTTGGAATATTTTTAGAATTTTGAAAAAAAAGTTTTTTAATTTTATATATATTTTTGGAATTTTGAAAAAAGTTTGAATTTTTGAGAATTTTTGGAATATTATTAGAATTTAGAAAAAGTTTAAATATTTGATTTTATTCTAATTTTTGGAATATTTTTGGAATTTTGAAAAAAGTTTCAATTTTTGATTTTGGTATAATTTTTGCAATATTTTCAGAATTTTTGAAAAAAGTTTAATCTTTCTTTGATTTTGTAATAATTTTTGGAATATTTCTAGAATTTTGAAAAAATCTTGAATTTTTGATTTTATTTAATTTTTACAATATTTTTGAAATTTTGAAAGAAATATGAATTTGTGATTTTGTAATATTTTCTCGAAACGCTAAATGGAGAGGTTTTTGAGTAGTTTACTATCATTGTTTCATTTTTTCACTAAATTATGTTAATATATGATTTTTTATAATTTTCCGGCAACGTTTTGATGTTTCGTGTGGGTTTTATAATAAATTTCTAAATTTCTAAACAGAGATAAAAAATATATGTACTATAACAAAGAGTTTTATGTTTGATATACATCGCTGCCCAAAACTAAAAATAATGTCCTCATAAAAGTATTTTGCCGAAAACTATATAAAAATCCTTAACCAAAACCGAAGTCTTTATATCTCAGAGCCTTGAGATTTCAGCCTCTTCATATTTTCCTATTGGAATTTCCTTTCTACATGTGAAATGTTTATTGTCAAAAATAAAGAATTTCGTAAAAGCTATTTCAAAATTTTTCTTCCAAAATCTAAAGAAATTTCGAATGCCTTTAAAATTCTCTCGTGTTTCACCTGTGGTACGCGTGCAATAGGTTCGGCATTACTTTCGTATCGTTATACGTTCATAATAGAAAGATTTTATATAAACATTTAGGCGTTTCAATTTATTTATTAATTTCATCTTTAGTATTGCATACAGGTAGACTACTTTCTTAATTTTAAATAAGTTTTTATATAAATTTACAACAATAAGCTAAAATAATAAACGATTTTTAAAAAATTACAGCTTAAAAAGAAACAATAATAATAAAATCAAAAATACAATTGAAAACAATAATAGGGCTATTATTTTGAAAACGTACATCGAAAAAAAAACAACTATTTTTTAAAAATCTGAAATTTTGATATTTTATTGGTATTGACGAAAGGAGAAAAGTGATTTCTGCTTTTATTTTTTGTGTACTCTGAATCGGAGTTATGCGCGGTTGAATTTTGAGGCTTTTTCACGTAGTTTTTGGTAATGGTGGCAATGTTTTGTGAATAGGTGCCACAAATTTCATCCGACTTACGTATATTTTTGCAAGTAAAAAGGAAAATAATTGAATAATTGAAATAAGTAAGTTTAAAATTAATAACTTTTCTCTTTTCCGCTAGGCGGCGCGTAAAACCTTGGTTTACTTCAAAGCTCATATCTCAAAAAGTAGGCTTTTTTTTTTTTGTTTTTCACAAATTTTAAAGTAAACATATGCAGCTATGAAATTGAGAAATAAAAAGTCAGCAATTCAATATGGATTTTTTCTTACGATTTTTTAAAGTTTGGTATATGAAAAATTCACATGTGTTTTTTTATTAAGCTAATAATCCTGTACTAAATGTGGATCTAATAAATTAAACATTTCATATTTTAACACCTGCAATAAATTTGAACCATTTTTTGTGTATTTCTGATAGAGAAACAGGTTTTTATTCAGAATAAGAATTGGAGATCCCAATGATCGAAGATTTTGTTATAATTTCAACATCACCAACACTAACATTAGAAAAAAGCATTAAAAAAATATTTTTCCTTATAAACATTATAATTTAATCAATATTATAAATAAATACATTAAAAAATTAATTTATATATTTTTTTTTGCCTTTAAATTGAAATATTTATGATCATCAGAAAAAGAAAACATTTTGGCAATTACTTTATCGGGTGTAGTGTTATCCGGTAAAAAACAGTGGAATCCTTGAGTTCTTTGTTTTCTTCCAAGAACATTTCGTAGATGTCGGTGAGGGTCCATAACACCAACCGCTTTGATTTCTTAATTTTTGTCGATCCTTCTGTAATAGTAACAACATCTTTAAGGCCAGGCATTGTTCTACTAATTTCCTCTGATAAGAAGTATGTTTGAATTTGTTTTACTATTTTTGTGACAAACTGTGCACTTGTTTGCTTTGAGGCCAACTGTAAGGACCTACTGTTTCCAACAGATTCATGGCGAATTCTACCAGTCGTCTTGATGCATTAAATTCATCCT
Organism: Diogma glabrata; assembly: GCA_963693315.1. Classification (NCBI taxonomy): domain Eukaryota; kingdom Metazoa; phylum Arthropoda; class Insecta; order Diptera; family Cylindrotomidae; genus Diogma; species Diogma glabrata. Next base: position 31,162,797 of record OY856187.1, on the reverse strand, counting down.
GGATACGTTGATTTGACCAAAATTTACGTGGTAGAGTTGTCAACAAAAACACTTGTTTTGATTTACAGCTGGCATCTTTAAACTCTTTTTTAAGGTTCATAAGCCATGATGTATATTCACATTCCTCGTTTGGTGATAACACTTTAACTGAATCTACTTGAAATATTCTTTGACTTATTGCCGATGTGACACTTGCAATTTTTTTATAACTTCCTGTTGTAATATGATTTTGTTTGATAGTATATTGTATTTCGTTATTATTATCTTCTGGTTGAGCTCGTGATCAAATTTATAATATGTTTTATATTTCTTGATGTGAATGTTGGCAGGAAACTTAATGTAAAGTTTTCCTACAGGTATCAATTATTTTATCAAAGTCAAGTTCGTATTCAGTTCGGAGAACTGTCCCAGTAATAGGCAAACCTTTAACAAATCTAATTATTCGGTTTGCTTCTTACTGTTAGTCCCTTTAGCTAATAGCTATTCGGTGACGTCAGTTGAGAAATAATTCTAAATAAAACGCATGGTTTAAGTTTAAAATCAAATCTAAATTTTATTCCAAAAAATCGTTCTATATATACCTAAAATATTTTACATAAATCATTTCCCCAATTACAAATAAAAGCAATTTCTTTATTTACTAAAAATCTATTCTCCCACCAAATTTTGATAAAATTCATCGATTCTTATATACTTAAAATACTTAAAAATATTTATGTATGAAAATTTGTTTATTCGTCAAAAGGAATAATTATTAAAAGAATATAAAACAATTAAAAGTGTAACATGATAACTTTTAGTATTATATTTTCTTCACACACTTTCTGAAATCGAATCTGACCCATATTATTATTTCGTTTATATGTTTTACATTTGTTATGGTCAGTTATAAAAATAATAAAAAACGATTTATGTTTTTTAATTTAGTTTCTACGTCATGTGTGAAATGCATTTGGCTTTTACTATCATGAGTAATGATTTATTATTATGTTTGTTGTTTTTTAGTTTTATGATTGTTTTTCATCAAAGTTTTATTTGTAGGTTAGTAGCTACATTTGAGATGTAGTACATCCCCCCGCTTTCTTAAACAAAAATTTATTTTGTAAATCAAATGAATTTTTGCGCTAAATATACAATTTGAACCATTTTAATTTAATAAATGTTATTATAAATCTTTTTATTTTAATTCATATCAGATTTTTCTTAAATTCTATTTGGGAGTATTTTTCTTTAATCTATTTTTATGAATTTCTTTTATCATATTTCCTTTTCTTATCTTAACATTAGTTTCTTTAATATCTACGACCTCATAAGGTCCTGAATAAGGTGCATCCAATTTCTTGCAATCACCTGCTTTTAACCAAACTGAGTCTCCAACTTTAATGTCCAATGGGTTTGCTCTTTGATCGTATATGACTTTACGCTTTAATTTAGCTAGATGTAGAAGTTCATTGGCTTTATTGTTTGCATGTTGCAAACGAAATCTTAATTCTTGAGCATAGTCCTCAAGATTATATACTGGTGCACTTGTTATGAATTTTTCGTCTGTTGGTAACGACGCTAGTTTACCAAAAATTAGTTCGTAAGGAGAATGACCCGTGTCCGTGTGTGGTGTTATATTATAACAAAATACAAAGTACGGAATCCAGTCTTCCCAATTGTAACCATGTGTAAATGAAAGTAAATACTCATTTAAAACTCTGTGATTCCTCTCGATGGAACCAAGTGTTTCATGATGGTATGGTGTTGAAGTTACATGATTAATTGAAAAAAATGAACATACGTGTTTCATGATTTCATTTACGAATTCAGTGCCCATATCAGTCTTTAGAATTTTGAAATGTCCGTATTTCAAAATGAACTTTTCTACTAGTGCTTTAGCTATAGTCTTTGCCTCTTTATTTTCTAGCGGAATTGCTTCGACATATTTTGTCAAGTCGCATTGGATTGTAAGTATGTATCTGTTAGTAGCTGTCGGTCTTAATGGACCTACGGTGTCCATTGAAATTATCTCAAAGCTAGTTTTAGGAGTTTCAGTAATGGTTAGTTTTTCTCTTATATTTCTAATTTGTTTGTTCCTAGCACATACTTCGCATCTATTAACATAATTCTTTACCAGTTTATTTAGATTCTTAAATGTATAACGTTGTTTAATTTTAGTTATCGTTCTTCTCACACCTGAGTGTCCTCCAGCGTGTGGTGTATTATGAAATTGTTTTATAATTTCTATCATTCTGTCACTATCATTAATCTTTAATGGAGCCTCATATATTAATATTCTTAGATTTGTTTGCTTATCATTTTTGTTCAATTCCGACTGCAGCTCGGTAAATATCTCTTTGAACTCATTTATTTTAACACGTGTAAATATTTCATCATCAGTTTTAAGCGCTAATTTTTCTATATTTTCCTCTTTCATTTTCCATATTAACTTTTCCAGCATAAAACCAAAGTCTATATGCGGATTTTCGCTAAATGTTACAATAACTTCATTTTTATTAATTGATATATCATTTTCATTATCATTTTCCAAACTCTTATGTTTGGGCGCTTTATTATTCTTACTGTTTCCTGTTTTCCTTACTAGCTTTTCCTGCACAAAACCATAGTTCATGTGCGGATTTTCGCTGTACAAAACATCAGTATAATTCTTATTGTGCAAACTATTAATATTTATAAATTTTAAATTTTTAACATTTCTTACTTCAGAAATCGAAGTACAGTTCCATGTATAAGGTTGGCCACCCTCATTCATTCCTGTGATGCTATTTCCCTCGTTTCTGTTCATTTCTTCTCTTTTTCTCATGGCTCTCGTGACTATATTTACTGTAGTAGTGGGTATCATTGCTTTCAAAATTTCTGAGTCAATCTTAATTCTCGATAGTGCATCTGCATTTGTATTAATTTTTCCTTGTTTATACACTATTTCAAAGTCGTAGTCGGATAGATCTAGTCTTATCCTTGTCAATTTCGATGATGGATTTTTGTGTGTAAACAGGCTCACTAATGGTCTGTGATCTGTTACAACTATGAATTTTCTTCCATAAATATATGGTCTGAAGAAATTTATTGCCCAATGGATTGCTAATAATTCCTTCTCAATTACCGGTTTGTTTATTTCATGCTTATTTAATGATTTACTTGCGTAGGATATTGGTAAATCTTTTCCAATTTCACCTTGTGAAAGTACAGCCCCTAATGCATAATTCGATGCATCAGTCGTCACTATAAATTTTTCTTCGAAGTTTGGGTATTTTAGAATTGGTGGATTAATTAATTTTTCTTTAAGCGTTGAGAATGCTTGTTTGCATTCGTTTGTCCATTCAAAAGTTACATTCTTCTTTCCTAAGTTGTTTAGTGGTTTTGCTATTTCTGCAAAGTTTGGTATAAATCTGCGGTAGTAATTGCAAAATGCAGTAAATCGTTTTGTTTCGTCGGCGTTAACTGGTGTTGGGTAGTTCTTTATCACATCATATTTTCTAGGATCTGTTCTTACTCCTTCATTTGTTATTAAATGACCTAGATACGTTACTTCAGTTTTCAAAAAGTTGCATTTCTTCGGATTTAGTTTTAGATTATACTCCCTTAATCTATTGAAAGTTTTGATTAAGTTCGTATTGTGATGTTTTAAACTACATCCGAATATTATGATGTCATCAACGTAGAGAAATGCTTCTGTTTCTAGACCAGCTAGAGCTATAGTAAGCATTCTTTGGAAACTGTTGGTTGATATTTTTAATCCAAATGGTAACCTCTTGAAGTGATAATGTCCTTTGTTAGTTGAAAATGACGTTAACGGTCTTGATTCCTCTTCAAGTTCGATCTGGTGAAAGGAACTCGTTAAGTCTAGCGTTGAAAAATATTTCGCCCTTCCAAGATTGTCTAGGATATCGTCCAATCTTGTTAATGGAAATTTATCATCGACGATCTTCTTATTCAGTTGTCTGAAATCTACCACCAATCTCCACTTGTCCTCGGTTCCGTTTTGCTTTGGTACAATTAGTAACGGTGAATTGTAAGGACTAACTGATGGTTCTACCACGTCCTCTTTAAGTAACTTGTCAACTTGCTTATTTATTTCATCCATGTGCGCTTGTGGTAATCTATAATTTTTTATATATACCGGATTGTTATCTGCTAATGGTATATTTTGTTTATAAAAATTATTTGCTGTTAGTTGTTCATCCTCTAAGTGAAATATGTCCGTAAATTCTTTGCATATTTCTTTTATTGAGTTTCGCGCTTGTTCTTCTAAACCTTCTAAATCCAATTCTTTTATTATTTTGTTATAGCGTTGTTCTGCTGATAACTTGTTTTTGTTCTTGGACATCCGTAAAATGTGGTAATTCTTCAATGGTTGAACTTTTGGAGTTAATTTTCTTATAGTCACATCATACTCTTTCGTATTTAAAATTTTGATATGTGCTATACCTTCGGCTGGAACAATTGTATTTGCTATATACACTCCTTCTTCTATCTCATGATTCAACACTACGATGTCCTCTGTCCTTCTTATCTGTACCCTCCTAATCACTTGTGAACGTGCTGGTACAGTAAACCCCTCTTCTTTATCTAATTTTGTAAGCATTGGTAATTTATTTTCTTCATTATTCACGTATGCAGATAGAGTGTATGTATCGTAGTCTATCTTGCAGTAGTTCTTATGTAGGAAATCCCTACCTAATATTCCATCTGTTTCAATTGGAAAATTTTCATCAATCAGATGAAATTCTTGTTCTACATCATCATTCTCTAATTTTAAGATTGCTCTCGTCGTTCCTAGTGAGAACGTTTCTTCACTAGTTACCCCTTTAATTCTACATCTATCATCATTAACATGGATGCTTTTATTAATCTTATTTATCTTCAGGAGAGATATATCTGCTCCTGTATCTATCAGAAATGTTCTGAAACCATCCGTTATACTTGTATGAATTTTTACGAAGTTAGTATTTGTGCTAGGATTTAAATAATATATTTTTATACATCTACTACTGGGGAGTCGCTCGATAACTGGTTCTCGGTGACTCCTTCCCAGTTTTCCGCTTGAGCTAAATTTACTCTTCTACTATTATTATAATTATTATTATTCCCATTTCTATTAAAATTTCTATTTTTATCATCATTAAATCTTTTATTTAAATTATTATTATTGTTATTGGAATAATATCCATTATTAAAATTCTTATTGTTACTGGAATTATTTCCATTGTAACCGTATGCATTATTATTAAAATTTCTATTATTATTATTATTATTATAATTATTCCGATTCTTATTCTTCTGATAAGATCGATTAAAATTTTTCTTATGTTGATAGTTGTTGGCTTGATTTCTATAGTCATTTCTATAGTTTCGTGCATTAAAATGTAGCAATCGTGCTGTGTTCGATTGCTCATCTACTTCGGCAGCATATTGGATCGCTTCCTGAAGTGAATTAAGTCTCGCGGCATATACCATATTTTTGATTGGTTCATTTAAACCAGTCTTGAATGCGTTTAGTCCCGTTTGTTCATTTAATTTAGTGATGATATCAGCATATTTATCACCTTGCTCTGATATCTGTAATGCATTGAGTTCAGTTATCATACCTTCAATTTTGTTTCCAAAAGATTCGGCAGATAAATTATTTTGACGCGCTTGAGTGATTTGTGTTTGAATATTCAAACAAGTCGTCCGTTTTTTGAAAATCTTATTAAATATTAATTTAAGTTCTTCAATGCTATTGGGTTTTTTAATCGAAACTAATTTCGTTTTCGCGTTCAAAGTTAGTCTGGTATCCCAGATAAATGCTATCAATTTAATTTTTTCTTCATCATTTTTTAGCGTACTGCTCAGATGTTGTATCAAATTTAAAAATATTGGAAGATCATTAGATTTTCCATCGAAAGTCGGTATTATTTTCAATGTTTTCTCAATATCGAAGGATGCCATTTCTGTTCTTGGTATCTCTTCTGTCTCTTCTAAATTTAATATTTCCTCAGTATCTTGAAGTGAGCTCTCTAATAAGTCCTCAGAAAAAGTAGCTAATTTCTTCTAGAGTTCTTGATAAGCAGATTTAAATTTTCCTTGAAGTTTATCAAGGGTTTTTGAATCAAGTACTGTAATGAAAGTCTTTGATAGCTCTTTGTATTCTTGTTTGAGTGTACTTACTAACGTACAAAGATTAAGGATATGCTCATGCGTGTAAGTTCTATTTGGGTTCTTTGTAAAATTAGAGTATAATCTCTCAAATTCATTGATTATCTCTTTTGCTTTTTGCACTGATTCCATCAACTAAAACTATCTTCCCAAAAATATTTTCCACCAACAAAAAGCTATCTATCAACAAAAATTATCTCTCAACAAAATTATTCATAAAAAAAAATGTTTTCAAACAAAACAACAAAATTATTATTTTAAAATTTATTTTGCATACCCAGTTATATATTTTCTCTATAGAAAAATAAAATTATTATATGTGTTAAACAACAACACTTTTATTTACTTGTTTCTTAATATTATTCAATAAGTACATTTTTAACCTATATATTATAAAAATAATTATTATCACTATAAGAGTGGTGACGGCAATAATTTCATATTTATTTATTTTTTCACTAACTGTATTGCCAGTTATGTTAGTCGCGGACCCGGCACCGTTCGTGACTATGATTTCTTTTTCCTCGGGTTTTTGACTATTGTTACCCATTTTTAAATTAATTACAAACCGTAAATATCAAATAAGAAATTATTCTCGTTTTAGTGAAAAAATGTAATGAAAATTTTATTGAATTTCTATTAAAATTAGGTTTATACTATAAAATTTTTATTTGTTTAATTAATTAATTTTTATTAAAAAAAAATGAACTTATATAAAAATATACAGATCTTATTCTAATGACAATTTTTTATTTTTGCTCCTTATCTTCCTTTCTCTCTTTAAAAAGGATCTTCTGCTTTTTATTTTAGCCGCATCTTCTAAAAATAATTTCCTCTGTGCTTCAGTCGTCGTTTCTAAATTTGCCAAGAGATGGTAATTCTTCAAATCACGAGCTAATCTTGCTCCTTCACCCCCTCTATCTCTCTTGAACTCTATGACCGGTGCTTGTTTATTTATTTTCTGTTTATTTTGATTAACTAAATTTTTCTTCCTATAATCGGCTAATGAAATCGGTTTCTTCTTTCTGGCCTCTAACTGGTATTCTTCTCTTATTCGTTCCACGTCCGCGTTGGTTTTGGTCGCCATATAATGTATTTCGTTATTATTATCTTCTGGTTGAGCTCGTGATCAAAGTTATAATATGTTTTATATTTCTTGATGTGAATGTTGGCAGGAAACTTAATGTAAAGTTTTCCTACAGGTATCAATTATTTTATCAAAGTCAAGTTCGTATTCAGTTCGGAGAACTGTCCCAGTAATAGGCAAACCTTTAACAAATCTAATTATTCGGTTTGCTTCTTACTGTTAGTCCCTTTAGCTAATAGCTATTCGGTGACGTCAGTTGAGAAATAATTCTAAATAAAACGCATGGTTTAAGTTTAAAATCAAATCTAAATTTTATTCCAAAAAATCGTTCTATATATACCTAAAATATTTTACATAAATCATTTCCCCAATTACAAATAAAAGCAATTTCTTTATTTACTAAAAATCTATTCTCCCACCAAATTTTGATAAAATTCATCGATTCTTATATACTTAAAATACTTAAAAATATTTATGTATGAAAATTTGTTTATTCGTCAAAAGGAATAATTATTAAAAGAATATAAAACAATTAAAAGTGTAACATGATAACTTTTAGTATTATATTTTCTTCACACACTTTCTGAAATCGAATCTGACCCATATTATTATTTCGTTTATATGTTTTACATTTGTTATGGTCAGTTATAAAAATAATAAAAAACGATTTATGTTTTTTAATTTAGTTTCTACGTCATGTGTGAAATGCATTTGGCTTTTACTATCATGAGTAATGATTTATTATTATGTTTGTTGTTTTTTAGTTTTATGATTGTTTTTCATCAAAGTTTTATTTGTAGGTTAGTAGCTACATTTGAGATGTAGTACAATAGGAGATTCGGCTAACCTTCCAAGAACATTGTTAATATCTTCTAAAATGTCATTAAGTAGTTCAGGCACTGGTGGAGATATAGTATCAACCGAAACTGGTGATGGATCTAAAGATGCTGGAGGTATTTGAATATTTTCGTTCGTTGGAACATTTTCAACATCCTGAATTATAGAAATAATTTCACTATCGATAGTTTCCGAACATGTCGAAAGCTGCTGTATAGAAAATATTAGTTGCATATGAATTTTTATTCATTTCAATAAAATAATTAAATTTACCTTATTTTTATAGATATAAGTGCGACATGTTTCACATATAAACTGGTCATCACGCAAAGTAAAATTGAGGGTCGCAGCTTTTTGAATAACAGCTGGTGTGACCAGTTTCACATTTTTTGATGTCCGCTGATGATTTTTGAGACCGTACAAGTTACAGCACAATTTGAAAGGCATTTCTATTATTATCTTTTCTAAACGTTATGTCTTCTAAATATTTTGGAATATAATTGATTATAAGGCAATCCAATCAATATATATATATATATATACCCTTGAAATAGTTTTGACATAGGTAGAATCAGGTAAAATTAGGTAGGTACAATTTAATATATTTTGATTGGATGCAAGTATAATTTGGTCAAAAACCGTTTGTGGGCGTCATTAGAAATTTTAAATGTTAAAATTATGAGCCTCTAATGAGATTTTAATTAGTAAAAAGGGGCTGAATAGACATTTTTTAAAATGAATAAACATTTTACACACCCTTTTAATAATTTAAATTCCTTTATTTTACCACTTAACTTAAATTAATTTTTAATAAGTTTTTAACCATTTAACCGCACAGAAAATGGTTCAAATTTATTGCAGGTGTTAAAATATGAAATGTTTAATTTATTAGATCCACATTTAGTACAGGATTATTAACTTAATAAAAAAACACATGTGAATTTTTCATATACCAAACTTTAAAAAATCGTAAGAAAAAATCCATATTGAATTGCTGACTTTTTATTTCTCAATTTCATAGCTGCATATGTTTACTTTAAAATTTGTGAAAAACAAAAAAAAAAAGCCTACTTTTTGAGATATGAGCTTTGAAGTAAACCAAGGTTTTACGCGCCGCCTAGCGGAAAAGAGAAAAGTTATTAATTTTAAACTTACTTATTTCAATTATTCAATTATTTTCCTTTTTACTTGCAAAAATATACGTAAGTCGGATGAAATTTGTGGCACCTATTCACAAAACATTGCCACCATTACCAAAAACTACGTGAAAAAGCCTCAAAATTCAACCGCGCATAACTCCGATTCAGAGTACACAAAAAATAAAAGCAGAAATCACTTTTTTCCTTTTGTCAATGCCAACAATATATCAAAATTTCAGATTTTTTAAAAATCAAAAATTTAAAAATCAACAAAAAAATGTACGTTTTCAAAATAATAGCCCAATAATAAAATTAAAAATCAAATGTTCGAATTGAACTAAAACAAATTTGAAAACTCCTATTAGAGTGTAACATATCATTTTTTAATGAGATCTTTAAACTTGTTTTAGAAATATTGAAGTCAAAAACACTAAAATTTTCATTAAAATATCTTATACAATTATAAATAGGATTGGACATTTCGCTGTTTGTACGGCAAAACGGTACCTTGAAGAATTCATCGCGATGACGAAGCGTCCGCGATGGAACATTAATTTGAAAACAACCCAAAAGCTCAGAACAGTCTATTTGAGCTGTGATTATGTCATAAGTAAATGTAATAAAAAAAATTTGTCGTCTACGGAACAGCGGTAACATATTAAATAATTTCAAACGACTATTATACGGTTCCCTTACAAAAGTGTTTTCATTATTGGATGGTAAGTTGCGTAAGGCAAAGATAAGAAATTGTTTTTGTATGCTTTCTATCCTCGATGAGTGAATTTCATAATTTGGTGACCATATAACTGACGCATACTCTAGCTGCGACCTAACGTATGACATATAAAGAATTTTGATTGTGTTTGGGTCTTTAAAATCTCTACTATTTCTTTTAATCATACCAAGCATTGAACAAGCCTTGGCTATTATCGTATCAATATGTCGGTTGAATGACAGATCAGAGGAATAAGTTACGCCCAAATCGCGCATGCATACAACTCGGTTAACTTTCGATCCATATAGATCGTACGAATAATCTACGAACGATTTGGTCTTACAAAAACTCATAACTTTACATTTTTTTATGTTTAAAAGTAATTTATTTACACGTGACCATTCACAAAAATTATTTAGGTCTTCTTGAAATTTTTTAGAATCCGAATCGGATTTAATACAGGCATAAACTTTTAAATCATCAGCGTACATTAAACATTTCGAAAAACTAAAACAAGTAATAACATCGTTGATAAACAGGTTAAATAAAACTGGTCCTAGGTGGCTTCCCTGGGGTACGCCGGAAGTAACTGAAAAAGTCTCCGATCCACAATTTTTTATCTTAACATATTGCACGCGGTTTGTTAAATAAGAGGCTAACCATTTCAATGATATTGCGTTAAAATTTGAAATTTCAAGTTTTTCTAGCATGATAAGATGATCAATACAATCAAAAGCGCTTGAAAAATCGGTATATACCACATCAACTTGATAATTACTAATGTTTTTGTATAGGAAGTTGCTAAAAACTGCCAGATTTGTTACTGTGGAACGTCCCTTCATAAAACCATGCTGTGTTGGAGATACCAAAGAAGATAAAGAAAAATCTATTTTTTCTTTTACCAATTTTTCAAAAACCTTAGGGATTGCAGATAAGATGGTAATTCCCTTGTAATTCGAAACATCACATTTATTACCAGATTTAAAAATCGGAGTTACATGTGAGATTTTCCATTCATCCGGAAATATGCCGCTTAATAAACTCGAATTAAATAACATGGTAAGCGGAACAGATAAAACTCCAGCACACTGTGATAAAAACATTGGTGGAATTCCATCTGGGCCAGCTCCTTTGAATCCATTAAGTGATGCTAGACTTTTAAACACATCAGTTTCATCTAGACGCAAAAAACATGAGTTGTAGCTGTCGCACTGAAATTTAGAAATATCTTTACAGGGATGGTAAACGCGTTTAAAAAATGAAGAGAACAAATTGCAAATTTCAGATGGACCTTGTGCCGTTAAACTTCCATAGATCATTGAACTTGGAAGTGCTCTGGAATTTTGTTTGCTATCAATAAATGCAAAAAATCTTCTTGGATTAGAAGAAATTTCACTTTCAATGTTTAAAATATAGTTGCCGTAAACAAAGTCATTTAAAATTTCAAATTCACGCTTAAGATTTTTGTAAATGTTCTTGTTATACTCTCTTTCAATTGCGGACTTAGATTTACGTAATCGCGTAAGAGCTTTAGATCGACGATTTAATAAGTTGATTAATTTCCCATTAAACCACGGAGGATGATTGATGAATTCGGTTTGCTTAGATGGCACGTAATTTTCAATACAGGTGTTTAAAATATCCTTAAATTTCGCAATATTATCACTCACATTGCTATGGTTTAATACATTTGACCAATCAATATTTCCAAAATAATCGTTGATACTCAAAAAATCAGCGTTTTTAAAATCTTTTATCAAAACAATGTTAGAATAGTTTAAGGACGAGTTATTTGAAAAGTAGTATTTAATATTTAAAGGCTTGTGATAAATACTAGACGATTTTCCAAGATCCTCACAAGTGGTGATAGTAATGGCATTGCTTGATGAAAATACGTCCAATAGACGACCATTGCTGTTGTATATGCTATTAAGTTGATTTGTGCCAAATCCAAGAAAGCTATCCACAACAAAACTAGATATAGCATCAAGTGAGAATGGAAAAAAGTCATCACCAATCCATTTCCAGTCAATCTTGGGGAGATTAAAATCCCCAATGAACAAAACTGGACCATCATCGGTTATCAGATGTACTAAATTACTGTTTATAGACTCCACAAATTCGCGATATACGCTTTCAGTACTGTTGCATCCAATGTAAATATTGCTGATAAAAATCCATTGACTACCACATTTAACTTTAACACATATAATTTGGCATGGCTCTCTTGCTGAATAGACAAGTTTACTTTCCCAACTATTTTTTACTGCTACGACAAGGCCACCTCCTTTTAATACTAAACTATCTGTATGACGGTCTTGACGAAACACTGTGTAATTAGAAGGAAAAAATTCTTCACTTTTAAACGCTTTTGTCAACCATGTTTCTGCAAAAAGAATGACATCGTAATCGTTACACAGAACAGAGTTGAAAATACGTTTCGATTTACTGCGAATGCCACTGTTGTTGTGGTAATATATATCCAAGTATGTGCCATCGTTTGAAGATGAAGATGGGAGTATTCTTCGTTGTTGTGTTGTTGTTATTGCAGAGAAGTTAGACGTGAAGTAGGTGACGGAACTAGAATTTGTGGACATAACAGAAGATCTGTATTTTTTAATTTTATAATTAAAAAATCATTTTAATGTAACACAACAAATTCAATTACTAAATTTAGCATGTTTTGTTATTGCTGTGTTATCGTTACTGAAGTATTGCGCAGTTTTCAAAATTAGTTACAATACAGATAACAGCGAGATCGTTTTGATTTTCCTTCTTATGGGAACAAAAAAAACGCATCTGAACTATTCATTCTCCAATCTAAAATGGTCCTAAAACATTCAACTTTTATGAAATATTTTTATGAATGAAATTTTAATAAAAATCCACAGGAATTCTGTCACAGTGGCTTTTTTATATGACGCGAAAACATTAATAATTTAAGAGCTTGTACATGATATATTTGTAAAGGAAAGTGAAATCCTTAACATTTCTTTTATGCTGCCAGAAGTGAAGCTTATACAATAAGATTTGAATTCGTGATCAATTAAATAACCTTGGTTAAACTACACCCACACGTCTAAAAGGAACGTTATTCTATTAGGCGAGGCATATAAATTACTCAATGATAAAAATAATCTCTATCTTGTTGAAAAACATCTGCGTTTTAAAAGCATGGCTAGCGAGTCTCAAAGAATGATTTCACTTTTTATTTTCAAGTATGACTAAAATTCGGATAGATTTCCATCAGACTTGTTAAATCAAAAAATTTTATTAATCGAAGCGTATGTGTTCTCGGTAAAACGCCAAACCTTTATTTAACATACTTACCATGTTGAATTTAACAATATTTACATGATCCTGATAAGTGAATGTTTCTAAATTAGAGTATAGGAAAATAATTTAGTTTTATCTTTCTCCATGAGAAGTTCACAATAAACGAAGACAAGAGAATTTATGAATTTATATAGATTTTATTAGCTTTTGGGTGATAGATTTTATTAAATTATTAGCTTTTGGGAGCAAACAACATCCAATTCGTGAATTGATTTTGGTAACACTTTGAGAAAAGATGCAAATTTATTCAGTGTTTTGGTTGATTCAGCGGATAAAACAAAACAAATTAATTAAATTTTTCTACATCTAATCTTCAAAGGGCTGTTGAAAATAAATTTATTGTCCGTTGTATCCAACGATCTATAATTTATTTTTTTATCCGTATAATATCATCAAAATTAAAACCCCTATGAGTTTTAATGAAACGTTGATGGTATAGTAACGTGTGATATCCTCCATAATTTAGCTTAGACGAGGTAATACGGAGCGCATTCGATTCATTAATCGTGATCTAGATCTGTTTGGTCCGAACTTAGAGATCTTCATGCAGTTGTACAACCATTTCTTCTAATGCGTTATTTAAGCAACTGGTAAGGTTACTGGTGTCTTGAATAGATGAAATGACAGACCTATGAGATATTGAAAGCCATTGTTCCTCTTTTGTTCGTTTTTATTTTAACTTATTTTTTCTCCGATAGACAGCAAATATAAATTTTGCAGACTTATTTCAGTCAGCAAAGTTGCACTTTTCCTGCCTAGGCAGCAAAGCAGGTACTTTGCTGCCTAGGCAGCAAAATAATTAGACTTCATAGAAATAAACAGATATTTTTCCACGAATCTGGCACAAATTTTTTAATTTGTCAAACTATAATTATTATTACATTTCCATAACAACTAAATCTTCCAACAATTGCGATTTTTTTTTCATTTTTAAAATTTTACTTTATTTTTAAAGTAATAATTATTAAATTACATATCATTGTAATTAATCGGAGAAAAAATTATATGTTCAACTCGGCAGCAAGCTAGATTGACTGCCTTGGCTGAATTCCTAGCCTCGCTCGCTCGGCTATGAACTATCAGCCGCGGCAGTCAATCTACTACTTTGCTGCCTAGTTAAACAAATAACTATTCATGGGAATTAATTTATTTTGTCATTGCATTCAAATTAAAAATTATTTCGATTTAACTTTTCTATTTATCGCAATCCTTAACAAACAAAATTTGTCCCTTTTTTAACTCAAAAGTTACACTGTGGTTTTGGTTTATAAAGATAGATGATAATACACTATCCGATAAGCTCTTGAGAGGCAAGTATAGCTAATCATGTTGACTGAGACTAAAAGGTTCATGCTCAATGTCCTTTAAAGCAAAAAGTGCTATTTAGATTTTTGTTGAAAACCTTCAATAACCCATCTTGCTCCTCAACAAACCTAAAACCTCAGCAAAAAAGACGCTAGCAAAAGAGGCCCGTTCAGTTTGGTTGGGTTGAAATTGTTAAAACAACCCAAGGTTTGGAATAAGTAAAACGCTTAACGTTTAATTTACAATTACGAAAACACAAAATCTTTTACTGGTTTAATCATTTCAAGATGATAACATTTCAATAGTTTACTAAGTTATAGTGATTTTGAATTTCACTATAGTAAATTAAATTTATAACTGATAAATAGTAACAAATGTCAAATACACCTGTTTTATATATGCTAATTTATAAAATGATAACGTTGAAAACCAACCCAAAAATATTTACAAATATAAACAAAATACGGAAAAGTCAAAGGTCTGAGTTGTATTAACAGCATAACAAACTTTAGTCAACGTTAAATCATGTATTTGATCATAATACCATTAATACTAAATAAACAGATCATTGCTAACTTTTAGATTCTGTAAGATTTTGAAATTGTGTAAAGCTTACTCGAAGTTCGATGACCTTTATTTAATTTATCGCAATTCGTATACAAGTTATATAATTTGTGTTATTAAAAGTTTTGCGAACGTTGACTTATAGATGACTAACCAAGATATGAAATTGGAGCAAACAGGCGATACTTTTACAGTAATGATAAAAATTTCATACATTTTTCAATTGTTTTTAGCCGTGCTATTGACCTAGTAAGATTCAAGGTTTCGAATTATGCGAGTTTATATTATTTTGGATACTAGTTGTTGACTTATATTATAATTGTGAATTTCATGTGTTTATGGACTAGTCGGTTGTTCCTAGCGTATGGATGGTCATTAAGAAACGAGTTTCTACTACGATGTTTTTGAACAACATACAGTATATGTATTGAAAGGAAATGTTTAACATTATATGAGAGCCGCATTCGGTGCATGCATCGTTGCATGATTAAAATTCACAATTAGATTATCAATTAATTTATTTCAAAACAACAATAAAATGATTCAATATCACCCAATTAAAGTATTATTATCATTTGATCAACACCCGATAATTTCCCAATACCTGTAAAAATTTATCAAATACAATTCGAGATAAAAAAATTTAACTATTAAAATAAAACGTTAAAGCTTCATAAATAAACAAGCAGTACCTGTGAAGTAATTAAACGGTTAAAATGAAGTTATTCAAGTACTCATATTTTTATTATTTTTCTACAAGTTTTAATATTATCGTTTTCTTTGCGACAGTCAGTAGTAGTAATTTAAAGACCGGTAAAACTGATTTAGTAAAATTATCCAAACTTTATTCAAAAATTATCTTAGGTGAATTGAATTTTAATGAGATATTTAGTAATGTAACAAGAAACAAAAGTTTAAGTGAATGTTCAAGCTCATTAGGTTATGATGATGAAAAATGTGATTTACAATTGAATTATTTTTACGATGAGCTGTTAAATACTCAAGATTGGGCTATTAATGGTAAGAATTTTTTATAAAACTTTTGATTTTATTTTCTTCAAAGTTAAGGTTGTATCATATATTTGTCTCGGTTGTTTTGTTGTTTTTTCTATTATCCATTTGTGATTAAATTCTCCAAGTTTTTCAAGGACTATTGACAATATATGCTTGTATTCAACGATGATAATCTAAATTTTTTTCAAGATGAATTATGATGAATCTAAGAACTTGAAACCGGTTTTGAATGATTTATTTTTTACACATTATTAAAAATTGTAAATGCTGCTTTTTGTCTTGATGTATATAGTTTGCATATGGAAATGTTATTAAACTTATTAACTTTACCCATTATACTTTACTTAAGGGGGTACTGTTTAAAATTTTTATTTTTTGCATTTTTTTTATTAGGTAGATTTCATATGAAAATCTACCTATTGCAATGGGCTTCATCTCGGAATTTTGGAAAAATTTTTGTGCCAAACGACTATATATGATAAGCGGAGACGAAAAACCAAAAAAAAAAATTTATATATATATATTATATATATATATATATATATAAACGATATGAGATATAACGAAAACGACCGGCACTCTCACGGTCGCATTTGTTGAGGTAGATCAAAAAAATTTTCTGTGCTTGTGTGTTCTAATAATATCTTGGACAAGTTCGTGAATCAGCAAAATCCGACTCGTGGTTAAGAAACTAGAGGCTTTTTTCCCAAAAAAATTGATTTTTAAAACCGTTATAACGGCCGTTTGGATACTAATATTTTAAAAAATTTAACAGATTTAGAATCTTTAGAATCTTTTTTATCAATTTGTTTTAAAAATAGACCTCTGCAGTTAGAGGTTCCTGAGTGAGCGGCTCCAACAAAAAAGTTTACAAAAAAAAGTGAGAGTGCCGCACGGTCGCTTTTATAAGGCCAAATAAAAAATCCTTTTCTAAAAATATGCGTTTTATTAATATCTTGAACAAGTTCGTAAATCAGCCCAATCCAACACATGGTTAAGAAACTAGAAGCTTTATACTAGAAAAAAACTCTGTTTTTTAGATCCGTTATAACGGCCGTTTAGATTCTAATATTTTTAAAAACTTCATAAATTTAGAATCTTTGAAACCTTTTCAATCAGTTTCTTTCAAAAAAAAGACTCTGCAGTTGGAGGCTTCTGAGTGAGCGGCTCCAACAAAAAAGCTTGTAAAACACAAAATGCGTTTGAACCAACCGGCGCTCTCACGGTTGCATTTGTGGAGCCAGATCAAAAGACCTTTCTTAAAAATGTGTGTTTTATTAATATTTTGGACAAGTTCGTAAATCAGACAAATCTGACAGATGGTTAAGGAACTATAGGCTTTATACTAGACAAAAAGTGTTTTTTTTAATCCGTTATAACGGCTGTTTGGATACTAATATTTTTAAAATCTTCATAAATTTAAAATTTGTGGAAACATTTCAATCCGTTTCTTATAAATATAAACCTCTGCAGTTAGCGGTTTTTGACTTGTTGGCTTCAACAAAAAAGTTTGCAACAATCCCCAACTACAATTTCCAAAAACCTTATAACAGTCAATGTCAACCTTATAACAGTCAAAAAAATAAAAGATTTGAATAGAAGAAATTAACTTTTTTTTTCTTAGAAATAAACCATTTTGATATTTTGCAGCAATTGCACGACATATGATACAGAGTAGGTTTGTGTCATAAATTGTCACACACATGTTCTGTGGTAGATTTGATATTTGTTTGTTGCAAAATTGGATAGATATAATTTTGCTTGTAGGTAGCTAATTTTCTTTTTAAAATTTGTTCGATATCTGTTTGAAATTAGTTTGTTTTGTTTAAACTAATCTGATACATCAGATTCTACTGGCACACAAAACTGTCTTATCTCGAAATCTACCTATTTCTAGCGGATATACGTGCCGCTTGTACTTTTGTTTTTTAATTGAATGCAAAATATTTTAAGAATATTGTATCAAAATTTCAAGTCGAATGGAGCAAAATTGACGAAGTTACGAGTATTTTTAAATCTGCTTATGAACGTTTTATACCAGATTTTTTAGTGTTCAAACTCGTTTTCAAAGTCGGTGCCCCTCATAACTTTAAAACTACTGAACCGATCCTTTTGAAATTTTGAACACTATTTCTGAACATAATTTACGAGGTAACGCTGGAGAGTTTTTGCAAATTTGTTAATAATTTTTATTTTACAATAACAAATTAGCATATTTTTTTTCGCAAAAAATCGCGTTTTTCCCTTAAAAGTGTTCCAAAAAAGTGAAAAATTAAAATTTCGAAAAACCCTCCCAGCGTTACCAGGGGAATCCAGTACCAAGTTAAGAGGGGCACCGCACTTCTACTTTTTTCCGAGATACGTCCGAATAATTGCTGCCATTGCCGTTTTTCGTACGAATAAACCTTAACCCCCCTTAAGATAAAACAAATCTATATTTGGATTTATTGGATTTTTTAACGACAAAGGTTACAGCGAGTACGGGGATTTCACTCCATCGATAACACTTGAGTTAAACTATGAAAATAACTTAGTTTATTTTATAGTTTAACTCGTATAGTTCTTGTCGCTATACACTTCAACTAACTTATTTCACAAAATTAAAATGCCTGTACAAAGCTATTTAGTACTGTTTAGTAGCACAAAATGGCATTTAAAAATATAAATATTTCAGGTATTCAATTTTTTAAAATTTGTATGAAAGCAAAATAATGTAGAATAAACATTTACTAGGATTTTTATTTAAAATATTTATTTTAATTTTTCCAACTATACTAAATTTCAAATATTCATATATTTTGACAGAAAAATTATAAACATAACTTTAATCATGTGCCTTTAAAATTAGCTTAGCATTAATTTTTATATATAAAACTTTAATGTATGTGTGAGCTAAGTGAGCTGGTGTTGTAAATTGTATACAACACGAACTAAATCAGTTCGCATAGTTGAAGTAAAAAAACATAGCTGAAATATAGCTTAGCTCAAGTGTATAGTGTATAGGATTTCCTTATACAAAAAAATAGTTTGAATAGTTGAGCTAGCTTAGCTCAAGTGTAAAGCGGGTCTAATGTGTGATACAACACATGCAAAAAACCTGCACCTACTGCAACTAAAATCGGTTTTCGGGGTCATATATGAATCCAATGTATTATTTTGTCCGATTAATGAATCGTATGCACCTATCAAAAGTTGCCTGCGACTTTCATCATTCTACTTATATTCAATCAATATTTATTGAGAAACTCAAGAAATTATTGTAATTGAGCCAAGTTTTTGGAGCTGGGTGTGGAATATAACCTCAACCTTTTCAGAATTTGAACGAATAGCAGCTAACAAGGCAGTATGAAATTGACCAAAGCTGCAAAACTTACAATTTTTAAAACTTATTTTAAGCCTAGTTTTGCAATGTAGGCTGTTTTTCTGTCAACCATGCACGTCCAATTAGAGGAGTAATATATTTTTTGTATGAATTATATTTAATACTTACTGTGACATCTTCTTAAGTGAACTTTAATTTTTAACTGGACAATTTTCTGAATTGTGACGCCGGTCACAACCAAACAATGAAAGTATTTAAAGAATAATTACGACTTTTACTCAGATTTCTATTTTTATTAAGTTGGACCTCTTTTTTTTATATGAGTTATGCGAGCTTGACAACCTTGCTGACACATTCATAACACCTTTTTTCTCTCTCATTAATATTATTCAATTTAAACAATGGTGTTAACACTGGTGTTCTGAATAATCATTAAAATTATCCCCAATTATACATGGTTTCGTGCCGCCGATAATTGTATTGAATCGAATTTTATCATTCTAAATCATTTTGCTGAACATTAAAACAATTGTTATAAGGGCTATTATTTTGAAAACGTACATCGAAAAAAAAACAACTATTTTTTAAAAATCTGAAATTTTGATATTTTGTTGGTATTGACGAAAGGAAAAAAGTAATTTCTGGGCTATTATTTTGAAAACGTACATTTTTTTGTTGATTTTTAAATTTTTGATTTTTAAAAAATCTGAAATTTTGATATATTGTTGGCATTGACGAAAGGAAAAAAGTAATTTCTGCTTTTATTTTTTGTGTACTCTGAATCGGAGTTATGCGCGGTTGAATTTTGAGGCTTTTTCACGTAGTTTTTGGTAATGGTGGCAATGTTTTGTGAATAGGTGCCACAAATTTCATCCGACTTACGTATATTTTTGCAAGTAAAAAGGAAAATAATTGAATAATTGAAATAAGTAAGTTTAAAATTAATAACTTTTCTCTTTTCCGCTAGGCGGCGCGTAAAACCTTGTTTTACTTCAAAGCTCATATCTCAAAAAGTAGGCTTTTTTTTTTTTTGTTTTTCACAAATTTTAAAGTAAACATATGCAACTATGAAATTAAGAAATAAAAAGTCAGCAATTCAATATGGATTTTTTCTTACGATTTTTTAAAGTTTGGTATATGAAAAATTCATATGTGTTTTTTTATTAAGTTAATAATCCTGTACTAAATGTGGATCTAATAAATTAAACATTTCATATTTTAACACCTGCAATAAATTTGAACCATTTTTTGTGTATTTCTGATTGAGAAACAGGTTTTTATTCAGAATAAGAATTGGAATCCCAATGATCGAAGATTTTGTTATAATTTCAACATCACCAACACTAACATTAGAAAAAAACATTAAAAAAATATTTTTCCTATAAACATTATAATTTAATCAATATTATAAATAAATACATTAAAAATTAATTTATATATTTTTTTTTGCCTTTAAATTGAAATATTTATGATCATCAGAAAAAGAAAACATTTTGGCAATTATTTTATCGGGTGTAGTGTTATCCGGTAAAAAACAGTGGAATCCTTGAGTTCTTTGTTTTCTAACACCAACCGCTTTGATTTCTTAATTTTTGTCGATCCTTCTGTAATAGTAACAACATTTTTAAAGCTAGGCATTGTTCTACTAATTTCCTCTGATAAGAAGTATGTTTGAATTTGTTTTACTATATTTTGTGACAAACTGTGCACTTGTTTGCTTTGAGGCCAACTGTAAGGACCTACTGTTTCCAACAGATCCATGGCGAATTCTACCAGTCGTCTTGATGCATTAAATTCATCCTGGATACGTTGATTTGACCAAAATTTACGTGGTAGAGTTGTCAACAAAAACACTTGTTTTGATTTACAGCTGGCATCTTTAAACTCTTTTTTAAGGTTCATAAGCCATGATGTATATTCACATTCCTCGTTTGGTGATAACACTTTAACTGAATCTACTTGAAATATTCTTTGACTTATTGCCGAATTTTTTTATAACTTCCTGTTGTAATATGATTTTGTTTGATAGGAGATTCGGCTAACCTTCCAAGAACATTGTTAATATCTTCTTAAATGTCATTAAGTAGTTCAGGAACTGGTGGAGATATAGTATCAACCGAAACTGGTGATGGATCAAAAGATGCTGGAGGTATTTGAATATTTTCGTTCGTTGGAACATTTTCAACATCCTGATTTATAGAAATAATTTCACTATCGATAGTTTCCGAACATGAAAGCTGCTGTATAGAAAATATTAGTTGCATATGAATTTTTATTCATTTCAATAAAATAATTAAATTTACCTTATTTTTATAGATATAAGTGCGACATGTTTCACATATAAACTGGTCATCACGCAAAGTAAAATTGAGGGTCGCAGCTTTTTGAATAACAGCTGGTGTGACCAGTTTCACATTTTTTGATGTCCGCTGATGATTTTTGAGACCGTACAAGTTACAGCACAATTTGAAAGGCATTTCTATTATTATCTTTTCTAAACGTTATGTCTTCTAAATATTTTGGAATATAATTGATTATAAGGCAATCCAATCAATATATATATATACCCTTGAAATAGTTTTGACATAGGTAGAATCAGGTAAAATTAGGTAGGTACAATTTAATATATTTTGATTGGATGCAAGTGTAATTTGGTCAAAAACCGTTTGTGGGCGTCATTAGAAATTTTAAATGTTAAAATTATGAGCCTCTAATGAGATTTTAATTAGTAAAAAGGGGCTAAATAGACATTTTTTAAAATGAATAAACATTTTACACACCCTTTTAATAATTTAAATTCCTTTATTTTACCACTTAACTTAAATTAATTTTTAATAAGTTTTTAACCATTTAACCGCACAGAAAATGGTTCAAATTTATTGCAGGTGTTAAAATATGAAATGTTTAATTTATTAGATCCACATTTAGTACAGGATTATTAACTTAATAAAAAAACACATATGAATTTTTCATATACCAAACTTTAAAAAATCGTAAGAAAAAATCCATATTGAATTGCTGACTTTTTATTTCTTAATTTCATAGTTGCATATGTTTACTTTAAAATTTGTGAAAAACAAAAAAAAAAAAAAGCCTACTTTTTGAGATATGAGCTTTGAAGTAAAACAAGGTTTTACGCGCCGCCTAGCGGAAAAGAGAAAAGTTATTAATTTTAAACTTACTTATTTCAATTATTCAATTATTTTCCTTTTTACTTGCAAAAATATACGTAAGTCGGATGAAATTTGTGGCACCTATTCACAAAACATTGCCACCATTACCAAAAACTACGTGAAAAAGCCTCAAAATTCAACCGCGCATAACTCCGATTCAGAGTACACAAAAAATAAAAGCAGAAATTACTTTTTTCCTTTCGTCAATGCCAACAATATATCAAAATTTCAGATTTTTTAAAAATCAAAAATTTAAAAATCAACAAAAAAATGTACGTTTTCAAAATAATAGCCCATAAAATGATGAATCAATTTTTTTTACATTTCAAATACGAGTTATCTATAAACCAACTATTTCAATTTATTCAATTTAATTTAATTTATCCAATTTGCTTATCCAAATATTTAAGACCTTTTTAAATATTTTTGGAAATAGTATATTTTGCTGCAAGAGATTAAAACACAGTTTTTCGTGATTGAATATTTGTTTACGAAACAAACAAAAAAAGTTTTTAAGTCGCGTAAAATAAAAAACATTGTTTATAAATTATTAAAATAAAAAACGACAATCCTAATGTTCGGTCGTAACATTGTGACAAAAAAATCATGATTTTCTGTACTAAGAAAAGTATTTATTTTATTAAAATCAATGATATTATCGGAGTGACTTGAGTGATCCATTATAAGTATAAATTATTTTTTGTATTGTATGTATTTTTTGTATTGTATGTATTTGAATCTGTCAAAACAAAAAATTTGCATAGTTTTTGCTAGAAAAACGTTCATTTTAAGTGATAATGCGTAGTAACATTGAATTTGGAGAAATATTAATGGTTGGGATTAGATTATTACATTCTAGGTTTACAAAAATTAGATTATTACATTCTAGGTTTGTCAAAAAAATGTTGTCAAGTGTGTCAAAAGAATGATTTTCATTTATTTTTTTACCCAATTTTGTGAAAAAAATAAAATTAATTATTTGTATGCAATGAAATTTTATTATTATTATTGAGAATTATGGCGTTATAAGTTTGTCAAATATTGTCATGTGTGTCAAAAGAATGATTTTTATTTGTTTTTTTACCTAATTTTTTGGAAAAATTAAAATTAATTATTTGTATGACATGAAATTTTATTATTATTATAGAGAATTATGGCATTATAAGAATGTCAAAAAAATAATGTCAATTGTGTCAAAAGAATGATTTTCATTTATTTTTTTAGAAAAAAATAAAATTAGTTATTTGTATGAAATGAAATTATTATTGTTGAGAATTTTATTGCATTATAAGTTTGTCAAAAAAATATTGTCAAGTGTGTCAAAAAATGATTTCATTTATTTTTTAGCCAATTTTTTGGAATAAAAAAATTTAGCTGTTTTTATGACGTAAATGTAGTTGAACATGAAATTGGACATGGAAATTTTTGAATTTGTGATAGTTTTTGAAATATTTTTGGGATTTTGAAAAAAATTTGTATATTTGATTTTGTAATAATTTTTGTAATATTTTTAGAATTTTGGAAAAAGTTTTAATATTTGATTTTGTTATAATTTTTGCAATATTCTTAGAATTTTGAAAAAAATATATCTTTTGAATTTGTGAATTTTATATATATAATTTTAGAATTTTGAAAAAAGTTTAAATTTTTGATTTTGTAAAAATTTTAGCAATATTTTCGGAATTTTTGAAAAAAGTTTAATCTTTGATTTTGTAACAATTTTTGGAATATTTTTAGAATTTTAAAAAAAAGTTTGATTTTATTTAATTTTTACAATATTTTTGGAATTTTGAAAGAAATATGAATTTGTGATTTTGTAATATTTTCTCGAAACGTTGGCGAGGTTTTTGAGTAGTTTGCCGATTGTATCATCTTTTCACTAAATTATGTTAATTTATGATCTGTTATGATTTTCCGGCAACGTATTGATGTTTCGTGTTAGTTTTGTAATAAATTTCGAAACAGAGATAAAAAATACATGTACTTTAACAAAGAGTTATTTTTGATATACAGCGCTGCCAAAAACTAAAAACAATGTCCTCATAAAAGTTCTGTGCCGAAAACTATATCAAAATCCTTAACCAAAACCGAAGTCTTGATATCACAGAGCTTGCGATTTCATCCCATTTTTCACTCCATACCAATTGCTCCATGTTTTGTAAGTCCTATATTCGTCCCTGTATGGAGTACTATTGTCAAGTTTGGGGTACTGCTTCTGTTTCAATCGAGTTCTCTTGGACTCTGTTCAAAAGCGGGCTATAAAAATTGTGGGTGATAGAGATTTGATATCAAAACTTGATTCCCTACAACATCGTCGCACTGTTGCTGACCTTGTTGTTTTTTACAAATATCGTCATCAACAATGATCAGATGAAATCAGCAGCATCATGCCTCAAACTTATTCTTATCCCCGTTCCACTCAACAATCGGCTAGCGCAAACAGTCGAACGGTCGAGATCCCGTGCTGTCATACTGGCAGATCGCAGAAAGACTTCATTATCCGAACTGCATACAAACAAATGGAATAGTTTGCCGGAATCCATAGTCTCAGGTGGTTTCAATCCGCAGAGGTTTAAAAAACGCGACCATTAACACCTTAGAGCGCAAGTTGTTGTGGGACCTACGTCTTAAAAGGTATTTATGTGTTGTTGTGACACATATTGTAAACCTATACACAACACTTTTTATTTAAAAAAATAAAAAAAAAACATTACAACGCAAACCATTCTTTTTTCAATTTTTTTAATTAAAATTAAACTAAGACATCACAAGTAAAATGTGATGTCCATTTTTTTTTTATTTAATTTTATGTGATCAACTGCCGACCAAAACAAAAATGGTCCAGCATAAATAGTAAGACTCTTCAGCATTTTGTTTCTTTTTCATTGTTTCTTCCTCGTTGAAAAAATTATACATTTAAACATCTATATATCATCCGATCAAACAACTTTTCTAAAACTGAATAAATTTGAACAGCTATATTACTGAATTCATAGGATGAGAGAATATTTCGTCAACATCTTAAGTCAACATGCTCGTCAACATCCTAAGTCACGAGTGTAGAGTCATTATTGATTGTTGTCAATCAATGCGAAACTAATATCTGACGTAATATCAACACAAAAAAAAATTCTAAAAAGAATTTTAGAGAAAATGAAAAATTATTTCGAATTGCAAAATTCAAGTGACTTCCATGTACTTAAGCTAATGAAGCTCACAAAAAATTTAATTTCCAAATTCAAATTCCCCTAAAGTTGTCTATATTTCCTAACCAAAAATATAGCAATAAACTGATCTTGCGTCAGATATTAGTTTCTCATTGATTGACAACAATCAACAATGACTCTACACTCGTGACTTAGGTTGTTGATTAGAATGTTGACTTAAGATTGCAAATTTGCTACAACATTTTTTTTTTCAACTGTGGGGGTTGGAAATTTGTTTTAGAACAAGAGGGGAAGCTTGTCAGACCAAAATGTGTCTGCATTTGTCGAGTCCGGCAACTGAAATTTTGGTATGATTCGGTTGTCGGACTAGACAATAGCAGACAAATTTTTGTCGGACAAGGTTACCAACGTGTTCTAAATCAAATTGACAACCCCCATAGTTAAAAGAAATAAAAAATTACAAGATCCCGGACAATCGGCATTTTTCGGAGCTTGCCGAACGAAAAAACGGCTGCATCGAAAAAAATGGCAGAACAAAAGTTTTCGGACTTGTCAAGGACAGGCGCCTCAAGAAGTATAAAATATGTGGTAATCATCACATGAAATCGACGTGGGCCCAGAAACTACTAAGTTGTGTAAGACACACAAGATTTGAATATGTGTCTCTGATGAGTGTGAGTTCGAAACCTGGCACGAAACACAAAAAAATTTTTTAAAAGGAATTTTAGAGAAAATAAAAAATTATTTCGAATTGCAAAATTCAAGTAGCTTTCAATATGTACTTAAGCTTAATTGCTCACAAGAAACCCCTCCAAATTAAAATTCCCCTAAAGTTCTATATTTCCTAACCAAAAATGTAGCAATAAATTGACCTTGCGTCATATGACATATATTAGTTTCGCATTGATTGACAACAATCAAAAATGACTCTACACTCGTGACTTAGGATGTTGATTAGAATGTAGATGAAATATTCTCTCATCCTATGAATTCATACATCGTAATGTCTAGAAATTTAATAGAAAAAATCCCAAAGAAATTAATGATATCATTTTTTGCAATATCAGTTTTACATCAATTCATGTTAAGGTGTTTAACCTTAATCCGGTGATTATTAGTTAAATTTATTTTAATATTATTCCAATTTTTCTAAGACTTATTTAATCATTTCACATTTCTACTTTTCAGTTTTTGATTCATGGGGAAAGCTTCCATCAGGGATTTTAAGTGGTAACACGTTTGAATTAGGAAATTATGATCAATGCCTTAAAGTTGAGTACACACCGAATATGAACTCTATAGGAACAATTCGAGGACAATATTGTATAGCTCCAATTGGAGTTAACTTAGAAAATATAGCATCTTTAGTTTCATCAAAAAAAGATAAAACACCAGAACTTTCAAGTAAAATGTCAGTTTTAGGGACAAATCCTTTGAAGAATTTTGTGAATATAGTGATTGGATCTTGTGTTCCAGCTGTATGTGATCCTGCGTATTTACAACAGCGGTTAAAATTATTATTGGAATCAAATAATATGACGACTGTGGAGGTGAATCCTTATAATGTATGCAGTCGAGATGAAGCAATTAAATTTGATGGAAAAGATATTACCATGATGTAAGTAAGCACGAGTGGTGGGTCAGTGTTTTTATTGTTTTTTTATAATTTTAGAGTCCTGTTGTCATTAATAGTATTGTTAATGATTTTATCCACGGCTTATGATGTTATTACGAGGCATTTCAAAAGTAAGATATGTTCAAAACAAAAGTTTAAAAATAAGTAATATCAAACTAACATTTTCATATCATGTCTAATGCAATGAGCGACATCTGAAAAATTGATAATCATCAAAAAATAAAATGTAAATAAATTATCAAACAATAATATGTACACATATTTCATTTGCTTCCATAATTCATGTCGAATCATTATCTTAACGTAAACAATTCTTTCAGAGGGTCCAAACCAAGCATTGCTAGCATTTTCAGTTCTCACAAACGGGATTAAACTATTTTCTCTGAAACAAACTAAATCACCAGATGTCATGGACTGTTTAAATGGAATTAGAGTTCTATCAATATTATGGATTATTTATAGCCATGTTTATTTAATGATGCTATATGGTGTGCTAGTCAACGCTTTAGAAATTGAAACCGTAACTATACAAATTTGTAGAAAAAAATATGTTATAACTTTTAAACAAAATTTGTTGCAGTGGATAAACAATTATCATTCTATGATATTTTTATCAGCAGAAGTTTCGGTTGATACGTTCTTATTGCTTAGTGGATTACTCGTTACTTGGTCATTCTTTAAAGAATTAGAAAAAAGGTAAAAGCGAGATCCATACCACAAAACTAAGTCTAACATGAGTTTAATTTTTGCTTTTAGGCATCGTTTGAATATTCCATTAATGTACTTTCATCGATATCTAAGATTAACACCATCTTTAGCAATGATAATTCTTTTCACGATTTCACTATATCGGTACATCGGTAAAGGACCACTGAGTACAATGGTCTACGAAGGTGCTCTTACATTCTGTAATAAATATTGGTGGTCTGCTTTGTTGTACATCCAAAACTATTGTAACCCAGATACGATTGTAAGAAAGAGTTTTAAGTATATGAATTGAACTAAGGAATATTTAATTTATTTTACTATCTCATTTTAGTGTATTGGGCATTCTTGGTATCTATCAGTTGATATGCAACTTTTTGTTTTATCACCTTTATTTTTACTTCCTCTTTGGAAATGGGGAGTAAAAGTTGTTGGAGTTATAGTTATTTTAATTTTGATTGGAATTGCAGCCACTTTTGGAATATTTTTTAAAAATAACTTTATAATTAATGCAATTACAGGAGGGTATGTATTTAAGTTGTGAATATTATATTTAAACCTTTAAAATCAGTTAGGAACGTTTAAAATGATTCAAAAACGGCTTAAGTGTAGATAAAACTATTCCCAAATATAAGAAATTAATCAACTATAGCTAAATACGGTTCCATTATCTTCTTGCTAAGGTTGATATTAGTATATTCCATCAAGAACCTTCTCGTTTTTTCAAGAAATATTAAAACCTGTGAAGCAATTTGATCCTTCACAGGTTTTTGTTTTGTTAGCAAACTTGCTTTTAGTGAAGCAGAATTATGGTACCGGTATCGCTATTCAAGAATTGTTGCACTACATTGTCCATCGATCTAAATGAAAAATGAGAAGAAAATATTTCAAGAGCAATTTGGAAGAAGTTTATCACCTGAGCTTTAGACCGAAGAGAGAACCGAGGAACCGGGGAGGAAATTCTCTTCTGTATCTTTAAAGCAAATTTACCGTTAAATTTCAATTACAATTACAACAATAATTACATTTTTTCATAATAATAATCTCATCCGGCTCGAAGGACCAAAGTACTATATTTATTTAAATTAAACTGAATATGTGAATTGTAGAATTGTAGAATTTGTTTAATGTCTCAACCCTCACTTTAATCTGCAATGATAAACTGATTTTGTTGAAACTTTGGTCAAAAGTCAAAAGAGAAGGATCAGAATAACATATTGGGTACATATCACAAAGTCTAAGGTGGTTTAACATACATTAACTTGGAAAACTCATATTACCCATTCCAAGTCACCGATCTACACCAGTAGAAAAAATATATATTTGCCTGAAGTACACTACAATGTGGCAACACGTAGGGACGTTAAAATCACTTACAAACATGGGTGTCCAGCTGCAAATTGATCGAACAGCTGAGATATTCTGACAACAATGAGCACGCTAATTTTCAATTGCAGTACGGGATCTCAACAAAAAACCACAAACTTTAATTTTTATTAAGTAAAGTTTATTCAAATTTTATTGCAATTTTACCAACCCTATAGGTAATATTACGGAATATTATCTATAGTACCAGTAATTTTTCCATACGTAATATTACTTTTACTGTACTCATATACGATATACGTTTTTTACTGTACGAAGAGAGCAGTTTTTGTTGATTTGTAAATGGGTTGTTACATTTTGATTTGATTTTGGACGGTATAAGGAATCTCAATCTTAGTTATAACCTATTGTAATGTCGCGTTATTGCTTGCTCGAAGAAATTTGCCCTCATACAATTCTATAAGTCAGTGGCGTCATTTCACCAAAATCTAAATGTCATAAAAAGATTTTTTTCGTAAAACATAACATGTACATTTTTATTTTGGATTTTTGAGATCAATTAAACTCAAGTAAGTAAAGAAGTAATTGGAATATTTTCAATTCAAAGGTATGGTTTGAAGTTTCTCAGAAAAAAACTACAATTCACATTTTTTACGTGTTTCGGATCGGATCGAAACACGTAAAAAATGTGAATTGTAGTTTTTTTCTGAGAAACTTCAAACCATACCTTTGAATTGAAAATATTCCAATTACTTCTTTACTTACTTGAGTTTAATTGATCTCAAAAATCCAAAATAAAATTGAAATTCCCTTAATGTAGTCTAATGTTAATACATATAGAACTACAAATTGACCAAGTGTCAGCCATTGATTTCACATTGATTGGAAACAATCAATAATGACTATACAATCGTGACTTAGGATGTTAATTAGAATAGAAATGTTCCCCATTCTATGAATTCACACAAAGTATTGTCTAGAAATTTAATGCAAAAAATCCCATATAATAACATGTACATTTTTACACACACATATATTTAAAAGCATTTAAATGCATGGTCTTAGAAATGAAACTAAAATGCTTTTGAGCTACCTTGGTTACTATGCTAGATCTTTAACTTCTATTGTTGTTTCATCGAAGCGAATGCCGCAAAGTTTTGCAAAATCCCTTCATTTGTTAAAAATAATTTTAAATTTAGTATCATCTCTGCATTGTTTAAGCATCAAGAAAGTAGTTTGGCATTACCGCCAGCCAGCGAGTTTCACTGTATCCAATAAGTTGGTTATGTTCGACATTATTTTTGCCGCAGAACTCCTTCAACGTCTCCAGTAAAGACAGTAAAATATCCAAATTTGTTTAACCCTGCCATTTAAATCAGCAGCACTTCTTATTGCATTATTTAGAAAATGGGCTGCGAATCCAATACCCAATACATTCTGGTTCAAATTCGAGCTTAGCTTGCTTTTAAATTTTCACTTCTTGACGTGACACCACTAAAATTGGTATTCGAGTTATCAGCGCAAATTGCAACTAACTTTTTGTCAATGTTAAATAACAACAAGAAAACAAAATAACAACAAAACTTGTTCAAGCTACTGGAGCTGACGGCTTATAGTAACGCTTTTTTATGTTTATCTGTATCTATATGTCTTTTAATATCATAATGTCCACTGTTAATTTTCAAATTCACTCCGACTGGTAATACAATAAACCTTTGCGTCGTTATATTTTGATTTTTTTATAAAAGGATAGTCCAATTCAATATCGTATGAGAATTTACGTAAACGTTTTCTATCCATCTTGATTTGCAGGAGAACTTTTTAAATATAATTTTAAAAATTAGTAAAAATTTACCTTTTATAGTAGCTTAAAACTTTTGTTACACAAGTAAAGACTGCAAAACAATTGAAACAATTTATTTTAATTTTACTAAATAATTAATATCTTTTCTGTATTCTGTAAGTATAAGAGGTATACAGTATACCTCTCGTTCTATCTTTTGCAAATATATACCATTTATGAAGTTTTTATGCTCTCTACTTTGTTTGTTCTTTATTGAGAAAAAAAAATTATAAATTAGAAAATAATAATTTTACTTTTGAGCTACCTAGTTAAAGTGTGTTTTAAACAGAGTTTGAAACGCTACTTATATCACTCCTTTACTTTGTTCTTTCAGAATGCGTAGCTTAAAAAAAATATAACACTCCCACATACAGGAGTGAAAATAATAAAATATCATTCTTGCTCTTAAATTGAAATAAATATTTTCTTTCAAATACTCAAAACTTTTACTTTTGCTTCAAATTTGATGCTTTCCAACGTAAAATGCTTTGAATGATTCGTTCAATTATTCATGTATTGTTAGAAAAATGAATATAAAGGATGACGTAGAGGGACTATTCATAAATCGAATAAAAGAACAGGAAAATGTGATCTACTCCAAAGGAGTAAAATCATTTTTTTTTTAAATTTTAATTTTTGAATATTATTTCAAAGGATTAAAATGAGTGCTCGAATAAAGTAAAACTCTGGTTTGAAAATTTAAATGTTTATGCATTTATACGGAAAACTGCGACTTTTTAAGTAAAATATTTTGTATTTTATTTTTCATAATATACTTTCGATCTCTCGTATATACACCGGGGAGATGTTTCTATAAACAAAGAAACCTTTTCGTTGAGATAGATCTGTTAGACATCAAAAGATATTCGCAAAACAAAATGTAAATTATTGATGTGAAAAAAACTGAGTTTAGTATTTCTAAGAAAATTATAGTTAAAACACTATTTAGTAAAAAAAATATTGCACTAGTTTGTTCTCTCAATATAGATAAATCAACATATACATAACATTATACAAATTGCAAGGAAAAACAGTGAAGCCATTGCTTTGACTAAGATATTGCGCTAACTGTACGTAGGTAGATATAAGGTTTTTTGGTTATTTCGATAATGCGGGCAAATGTGGTGGAAATATTTGTTTCGTGGTACGCTTCGTGGGACAAATTTTTCCGTTGGACAACGCAATCAAATGTGGGACATTTCCACGCAGCGTGGGACGACTGGTCAGTTTACTACCAATAAACGTGCGTAAATTTTTCATTTGATTTAAAATTGTACAATTATAGCGAGCTTCTTTTAAATCTATAAGAAAAACCTACCACAAAAAAATAATAGTTTCTCCCTCCCTGTGACTGTATAAAAAATGAACAAAGATTGACGTTTAGGATACGTTTTGGATTTTATTATAACAAACCAAACATATAATTTTTGCTATTTTATGAATTAAAAATTAAAGTCCATATAGCGAAAAGAATTTGTCAGCAAGCTTTCATAACATACTTTGAAAATATTTACATAACTTAAATATTTGTTCGTGTCTTTAGAAAATATTGCTTGTCCATTATAAAACATTCACTATTATAAAATCACTGGAAAAACTCGTAATTATTTTCATTCATTTTATAAAAATTAGTACAACTATCAAGAAAACCGATATGTTATAGGATTTTACAATTAGAAATGTTTTTAATTTATTGTTTTTAAAAAAGTCTTGTAAAGTTTGTACAATATGATATAGATAAAAAAACAGGGCCAAACAGTCAGGGTTCTCCAAATAAGTGGGATATAATTAGGTTGTGTTCTTCTGCATGTTCCTTCTGTACCTTTTAAGTTAATATAAATTACCAATGACCAATAACAATTGAAATTTGAATGTTAAATACTGCACTATATACTCTCGAGGAACCCTATACTAATGAAATATTTTGTTTCCTCTGGCTTAGACACGAATATCTTATAAACAAAACACTATCGTACGATAGAATTTTGTCAAAATACGCACCCACGGCGTTTTTGAAAGAACGATCGTGTTCTGTTTATAAAACTGATTTCATCAGAAGATTAGATGCAATACGACCGCCTTTCGTATCGGCGGCGCTCTAGTCTATACAAAGAACGATAACGGTTTGAATATTGTGTTGAACTGTACTTTAGTCGAGCCAAAATAATATGTAACGGAATAATTATATTATCAGATATATTTCAATTAATAGTATGCGATAAAATTGGTATATTAGCTAAGTAAATCTTCTAAAAATTAGACGAATTTACAAAATAACAGTGCATTGAAATTTTTGTAATGTATAATTTTTATATAGTGTAAACGATTGGATGGTTTTATTGAATCGATGTATTGATAGTATCAGATCCTTGGAGGGGGGGGCCAATGCCCCCCCCAGCCCTACCCAATTGACGCCTCTGCTATAAGTGTACTTCATTGAGGAATTCAATGCGTCAAAAATATAGAATATTTTACAAAACAAAATAATTCTGCATCTGTTAGTTGGTCGTTCTCAGAAAAAAAATTTGTTTTTAAGACCAGCAGCCAAATTCTGTAACTGTGAAGCGGTGAAGTGATAAAAATTTCTTCGTTTCTTTTCATTAAAAAACTTATCACTTCACCGCTTCACAATTACAGAATTTGGCTGCAGTTCTTGTGAAGATAACGTTGCAAATAGATTTGTTGTTAAAGTTTTAATTAAATATTTTGTTCATTTCTTCTTGCAGCGCCTTAAGTAATTACGAGCAAAGTAAATTAATTTACTATCCAACACACATAAGAATGAGTCCATGGTTTGTAGGAGTATTGCTAGGCTATTTGTTATTTAAAACAAAAAATAAACAAATTAAGCTCTCCAAATATATTATAGCAGTTGGTTGGATTATATCAATGGGAACAATCATAGCTATAATTTTTGGACAATATAACATTCAACAACCAAACTACAAAGAAATACTCATCGAGAGCGCATTCTATGCTTCATTCACACGTACCGCATGGGCTATTGGTTTATCGTGGATAATTTTTGCATGTGTAAAAGGTTATGGCGGGTATATAAATACATTTTTATCAATACCATTTTGGTTACCGCTAGCACGATTATCATATTCGATGTATCTGTTACATTTACTTATACAAGTCACCCGATTAAAATCACTTCGAATCGGTGATTATTTTGATGATTACAATGCGTTACTAAAATTTTATGGTGATTTAGGATTGACAATAACAATTTCTATATTCTGGACTTTAGCATTTGAATCACCAATTTTAATATTGGAAAAAGTATTATTAAGGAAATGTAAGTATTATTAAGGAAATTTCGAGTTTTACATTATATATGATTTAAAAATTTTAATCTTTTGATTGATTTTTGTTTTAGCGCCACCAAATCAAGTAGCACAATCATTAGAAGTATTAACACCTGATACATTTAGAGAAGCTGTTAGCGAATCCAAGAAAACCTAATTTTAAACAAATGTAACGGCATTGCATGTAACAAGCAGTATTAATTCAATTAAAAAAAATATTAACCCGACTTTAGAAAAAAACACAAAAAGTAAAACATAACTCAACTGTGATTTTTATTTTAGGGACAACAATATGTACATCTAACTTTTAATTTATTAATTTAAATTTTACTTAACTACAGACAAAAAAATAACGCTTTTAAACAAAGTTATTGTATTATAAAAGTTAATTTTTATTATAATTATTATAGTTGTTGTAATAGATATTATATTATAAAATTTATGTAGCACAAAACTGTTTTCAGTTGGTGCCAAGCCCGTGACAGTCAATGGTGGCACAGACTTCAAACAGTTATGAACTACAAATATCTTTTTTGTAACACATGCATAAAAAATATTCAATTTTGTACTAGAATAGAATAAAAGAAAAAACTACTGTTCCGCACATATGACCACAAAATATTTTGTAAGCCTGGACCGTAACGCCGCCTGCATGTGAGATTTGTAGTTAAATCTATCCAAATATCTATCTATATATAATATTTTTATAGCACTAAAATATCAGAATAATAATTTAAATAACTTACCATACAGTAAAAACAACTTAAACACTGCATCATTTGACTTGCAAGAAACAATTTATTTAGGTTTTCAAAGTTTATAAGTTTGACAGCTTAGTTGGATTACTATGTGTTGTTTTAGTTGGATTCTTATGTTTATTTTTTCGATCTAGTATAATTTACAACTATTACAACGAAGATGGCGCACTTTAATTATTTAAAAAGCTTAAATTTGTTTATAACTTTGTTAAATAAATGATTAAATGAACAATTAAATAAATATTTATAAATTTTACGCACTTGTTACAAAATATAGTGTGTATTACTAGTGCAAATGCGTTTTCCAAACGCTAGTTATTTGCCGCACTCCCTGCGGTCGTGCGGCAAACTAACTCTTGTTTGAAAAACGCATTCGCACTAGTAATACAATCTACTATTATACTCTCTCTCTCTCTCTGGCGTTTACATCCCATGGAGGGATTTTGCCGTCTGTGCCACCAGCTTCCAATCATCTCGTTCCATGACCAGTTGACCCCAGTTTCGACATTCTATATCACGAAAGTCTTGGATGATGTCATCATGCCAGCGTTGTCTAGGTCTTCCTCTTCGACGAACACCAGCTGATTGTTGTTGGGACGCTTTTTTTATCATTCTATCCAATGGAGCCATTTCTACAAGATCAAACCATCTAATCCGGTTGGATTTAATGAATCCGATTACATCGCAGCCTCCAAGATGCTGTCTGATTTCATGATTCAGTCGGATTCTATACTGATTTTCAGCAACTTTACATGGACCATAAATTGTTCGTATGACCTTCCTCTCGAATATTGATAAAATTCTACAATCGGAGGAAGGCTGAGAGAGACTATCCTTAATATCGCTTGTTCTACGTCCGAGAAGCACAAAATCATCTGCGTAGCCAAGAACTTGACTAGATTTGTTATATATGCAGTTTTGTGTCTCAATTCGGCTTTTTCTTATCGCGTACTCAAGCGCCAAATTAAACAGTACGGGCGCGAGTGCATCATCTTGTCGAACACCTGATGTTATATCGAAAGGATCAGAAACTGACCCTTCGTTTAATATTCTACAATTTGATCCCGATGTTGTGAGTTTGCACAGAGAAACAAGTTTCCAAGGCATATGAGTGCGGACCAGAGGTTGTCGCGGATGATACTATCATATGCTTGCCTGAAATCAACGTAGAGCTGGTGAATGCTGATGTTGTACTCCCAACATTTTTCCAGAATCATCCTTAATGTAAAACATTGATCTGTAGTTGAGCAGTTGGGATGAAAACCACACTGATAGTCACCGATGATAGATTCGCTGAACGGGATGAGTCGAGCAAGTACATTAGCTAGTTTTTTGTATGCAGTATTCAACAGTGCGATGTCACGATAATTTGCACACTTTAGACGGTCACCTTTCTTATGTAGCGGAACAATGAGAGCTGTTTTCCATTCAGCAGGTAGTTCTTCTTGGTCCAAGATTGCAAGAATCAGATCGTATATACGTGAGACCAGAGCTGCTCCTCCATTTTTCAGAAGTTCTGCGGGAATTCCATCGAAACCTGGTGATTTGCCATTTTTTAGGTTTTTAATGGCAGCTTCCACTTCTTCTGTTGCTGGGTAAGGGACAAAAATCTCCTCCGTTGATGGAGCAATTGCTCGAATAGGATGAACTTTATTCGTATTATTCAGTAGATCTTGAAAGTGGGATCGCCACACTGCCAGCACATCACGTTCACTTGTTGTAAGCTCATTATTTTCATTTTTGATGGCGGTAGATCTTGGATGAAACTCTTTTGTCAGATTCCGTGCATTGGCAAAGCACTCTTTTGAATTTCCGTTGGCCGCATGTTGGTTGATGTATTCGATGCAGCTCTTCATGTGTTCGCGTTTATTTTACGTAGAAGTTTTGCTGAGGCTTTCCTGGCGCATAGATAATCAGCTTGGGAGCTTCGGGTGTTCCTTGTTAACCACTTCTCTCGCAGTTTTTGTTTATGTTCAATGGATTGGCGGCATTCGTCATCAAACCATTCGTTGTGTGATTTCGGTGGTCGTTTTCCGGTTGTAGTTTGTGCTGCGGCTATAATGGTTGATTGAAGCGTTTGCCATTCTTCTTGTATGTTTGATGGCATCTCAGAAGAGATGTCATGCATTTCTATGTTTTGTGTTATTATTTCCTGATATCTATTCAGCGTTTCCGGATGTTTAAATGCTTCGACATTCCAGCGCACGGTCTTTTTTGCTTGTCTGTTAAATGTAGATGCTAATTTGCAGTTGTACTTAAAGATGACAAGCATATGATCGGTGTCCATATCAGCACCTCTGTATGATCGAACGTCAGTTATACTTGTACAGTGTCTCTTAGAGATCATGACGTGATCGATTTGATTTTCTTCCGTCATTTGATTTCCACGTTGTCTTGTGAATTCTCTTGTGAGGGAAGAAAGTGTTGGAAATTACTAGATCATACATCATAGCCAGCTCGGCTGCGCGAAAACCGTTATTGTTGCTGGTATGATGCAAGCTGTTAGGGCCGATATGTGTTTTAAGTTCTGCAATCCTACCGATTTGAGCATTAAAGTCACCTACCACGATTTTTCTATCGTGCCGCGGGATGTTATTGATGACTTCTTCGAGTTCTAGGAAGAACAGGTCTTTAATATCATCTGCTTTATCTTCAGTATGTGCATGAACATTGATGATCGTTACATTGCATTTTTGCGTGCGGATTCTCAGTGTGCATAACCGCATATTAATTGGGCAGAAGTCGATAACATGCTGATTCACGCGACGGTGTATAAGAAAGCCACCTCCAAATTCTCCTCCGTTTTGATGACCGCCGTGAGGCTTAGCACGTTCCAGGTTCCCATTTTTAAATCGTAGTCCGGGTACAGCTTCCGAGGTCGTTCCAATAATGATTCCGAGATATTCCGAGGCCTGTGTACAGAATTCATGACAATAATTTTTTTACGGAAATGGGGTGTTAGCCCTTCGCAAAACCTGCTTCTTAAGGTCACCAGAAACAACTTTTTTTACACGTTTATATAGCGAGGCGCTTGATCCAAGACAGACGCCCGCTGAAAGCCGCCCCTAACATGGAGAACAGACGATTTCTACTCATTTATATAGCGAGCCGCTTAATCCAAGACAGACGACCGCTCCAAGCTGCTCCTAACATGGAGAACAGACGCTTGAGTTGCATTGGTTTTATAGCGCCAAAGACTCGCCATGGTGTAGAATTATTTAGTATAAGCAGTTTTTTCATTTATTTACTCTGCCCCTCTCAACTACACCAATCTAATTCTGTTAGCGTAACCCAGGTAGCATGGCGTGGACGTAGAATTTCGGATTTTTGCTACCCATTATTATACTATAATAACTAAAATAACAACTATATAGGCAAGAAACACTTGAAATCAGCCAAAACATGCAATTTTGGAAATGAGGTTTTAATTATAATATAATAGCCGTAAGTCTATCCTTCTATACGAGCGTAACGGCAATCTTATCTATCCTTTAGTCTATAGTTCAAATATGGTTCAAATTGGTATATGGGTAGCGCGCTCGACTGATGATCTATAGATTGAAAGTTCGAAACCTGATTGTTGCACATTTTTTTATTTTCTTTTAAATAACATTAAAATTATTGTTTTTTTACACACCTTCATTTTATTCATATTCATACATACATTTCGTTTTACGGTAATGCAGTTTTTAAATTTTTATTTTAAATAACATAAAAATTGTTTTTTTTTATTCATAAATCCATTATTTTCTTTAAATAACTTTAAAATTATTGTGCTTTTTTATTTTATTATTCATGAATGAATTCATATAAATAAATAATTCATATATAAATAAAACTTATATAAAATTTTGTTTTTGGATACTTAGAATTATCGATAAAGTAGTTCTTTAAAGTTAGTTAAAAAGTTAAGTTGTCTTTTGCCATAACTTGTTCAAGTTAAAATCATTAAAATCATTTCGATATTTACATTTCGATATTAAGAATAACAACAACTACTATAAATAACATTAAAATTATTGTTTTTTTACACACTTTTATTTTATTCATACATACATTTCGTTTTACGATAGTGCAATTTGATCGATAATGCAGTTTTCATAGCATTTTATTGCACTGTCGTTTCCCGGAGCACTGCCATTTCATTGGCGGAGCCCGCGGGATACCCCCTAGTTTTGTATATTTAGGTATTGGAATTTGTTGTCATCAATAAAAAAAAATCTTATGCGTTTTTATTTTTGTTTAAGCCCTGTCTTAAGATACTGGGTGACGAAAAATCAAGAAATTGCGCGACCCTGGTGTATTGAAATGGCTCTACAGTAAAAACTACTGAACTGATTTTAATGTTATATAGCTCAAAATGTAGGTATTAAACAGAGCTAATCAAAATGCTATAGAACTTTTTACCTGTAATGAACATAAACAATAAAATAATTAAAATAACAAAACCGATACTTACCTTGACAACAAAGACAAATAAAAAGGTTGGATGGATGGTCGTTTTCAAGACGCAAGTCGTCGTATAATCGTTTTTAAATTCTGAAGCACATTACAAGAATATTAATTAAAAAAGTCAGACAAGTGCGAATAAAATTCGCTCGTCAAGGGTTCCGTGAATGTAAAAGAACACAATATCAAAAACTATTGACAAAAAGTTGTGTTGTAATGTCCTTATATTTCCAGACCATAGACGCATAACAAAATAATTAATGTTTAATCGTAAATGTCAATAGTAAATTACAATCAAATCCACATTGATCAAAAATAACTCAAAAAATGTTGCATTAGGTTAAATCTCATCCATAGATGTTTATGGTAACTCAAGAAAGATTCACCAGCTTGTAAATGGTTTAAATTTGATTATTTTTTCGGTCAATCAAGTGTTGAAATTTAGGGGGGGTAAAGAGGTGTAACCCCCTTTTTGGGGATTACAATGATTTACGCCAATATAATTATTTTTGAAAAAAAAACTTTCCTTCGCTTCAACAAAACATATATTTTTTCATTTTAACAAACCTGATATTCTTTTCACATTAATAATTTCTATGAAAAAGGTCCTAAAGAAAGATATTACAATTAAATAAAATAATTTGCTTTATTAATAAACATATTGGAATTATAAGGTTCTATTTTTTTGATGATACGGAAAACATTTTTGTTGTTGAATTATTCCGGGAGAATTACTTTTACCTTCAATAAGATAACATATATATTTAATCTTGTATTGTTTAAACCAAGTTTATTTGTAAAAAAATTTAATTTTAATTAAATAAAATTTATAATTGAAAAGTTCGGCTGTGATTTTGTTATATTGAAGAATAGTAAATTAATTTAGTTAAAGAATAGTTAAAAGAAAAAACTGTGATTATAACTTAAAGTTAAAAATAATTCAAAACTAAAAATTAAAGTTAAAGGTTTTTTATGGTTGATGTGAAACCCATTGAGTTTTCAATTTTATTTAAAAAAACCACGTCATAAAGTTGATTTCAATTACAGCTGTAACGGCAATTTATAAATCAACCTTCCTTTTGTATCAGTTTATATATCAGCTCTTTATATACTGCTATACAATTTTATATTAGCGGGATGAATATTATGTTTGATGTTACGGAAAAATACTAATTTGAACTAAAGACGAATTAATTGGAAAACTATTATTGGAAAACTATTAATTGATGAAAGTGGAACAAATTTATGGTGCTCTATAGAAAATAATGCTGTCTGCAATCTAGCCTAAGTTAATGTGGTTTAGATCTGGAATTTTAATCAAGAACTTCAACAAATTAGTTACTTTGGGAATTTGAATTGGAGTTGCTGGTTGTCGTCATCATTACTATTAAAGTTTTCTTTCATCACTAATTTGGATTTGATTATTAAACTATATTCAACAAACATTCAACTACATTCAGCACAGAGCCATATCTAAGTTTGAATGACGCATCTTCCGGTGATATATAACAATGAAGTATATTCAATTAATTTTTATAAACTAAATTAACAATGCATTACATAGTTTTTAATTTTTATTAATTAATTTTATGTTGAATTTATTTAATTTCTTTTTGTAATTCAATTTTTCTCTCTATTTCTTTTGTAGTTTCTTTCAGCTAAATTCAGGTTTCCACAAGCGCTTGGAGGACAAAGAATTGGCGGGAAACTAGTTAAATCAGGTTTTTTTTTGATTTATTTAATTATTAATTTTTCTAATTGATATCTAGTTACGAGCATAATTGAAAAGAAATAGTTTTTTTTAAAAATTAAATTTTTTTTTAACTCTTAAATACTTAAAATTTAATATTCTTTAAATTTAGTTTAAATCTAATTTATTATACCAATCTTTAAATACGATAATTGGAATTTTTAATAATGATTTATTTAGAATACAAATCACGTTGTTTTGTTTAATAAATATTATGTTAGTTGGTAATTTCTAATTTCTTTTGTTTTGTTGTTTATTAATATGATGTAGTGACGTTTTTTTTGCTGTCCGGATATTATCTTATGTCGTCACTGTCTTATCCCCTACCTTCCCATTCCCTGCGATCTTTAATCACACGTTTAAGCCTTGAATCATCTCCCACGCCCACGTCTGAAACTAGCCAGAGCACCAGATCGCATCAAGGCCTCTAAACGAGTGGAAATTACTCGTAACACGCTTCGCGCGGGTTACAGTTGGCGCCCGGCTAGCTCAGTCGGTAGAGCATGAGACTCTTAATCTCAGGGTCGTGGGTTCGAGCCCCACGTTGGGCGCCAACTGTAACCCGCGCGAAGCGTGTTACGAGTAATTTCCACTCGTTTAGAGGCCTTGATGCGATCTGGTGCTCTGGCTAGTTTCAGACGTGGGCGTGGGAGATGATTCAAGGCTTAAACGTGTGATTAAAGATCGCAGGGAATGGGAAGGTAGGGGATAAGACAGTGACGACATAAGATAATATCCGGACAGCAAAAAAAACGTCACTACATCATATTAATAAACAACAAAACAAAAGAAATTAGAAATTACCAACTAACATAATATTTATTAAACAAAACAACGTGATTTGTATTCTAAATAAATCATTATTAAAAATTCCAATTATCGTATTTAAAGATTGGTATAATAAATTAGATTTAAACTAAATTTAAAGAATATTAAATTTTAAGTATTTAAGGATTTAAAAAAAAATTTAATTTTAAAAACTATCTCTTTTCAATTATACTAGTAACTAGATATCAATTTCAAAAAAAATTAATAATTAAATAAATAAAAAAAACCTGATTTAACTAGTTTCCCGCCAATTCTTTGTCCTCCAAGCGCTTGGAGGACAAAGAATTGGCGGGAAACTAGTTAAATCAGGTTTTTTTGATTTATTTAATTATTAATTTTTTTTTAAATTGATATCTAGTTACTAGTATAATTGAAAAGAGATAGTTTTTAAATTTAAATTTTTTTTTTTAAATCCTTAAATACTTAAAATTTAATTTTCTTTAAGTTTAGTTTAAATCTAATTTATTATACCAATCTTTAAATCCGATAATTGAAATTTTTAATAATGATTTATTTAGAATACAAATCACTTTGTTTTGTTTAATAAATATTATGTTAGTTGGTAATTTCTAATTTCTTTTGTTTTGTTGTTTATTAATATGATGTAGTGAAGTTTTTTTTGCTGTCCGGATATTATCTTATGTCGTCACTGTCTTATCCCCTACCTTCCCATTCCCTGCGATCTTTAATCACACGTTTAAGCCTTGAATCATCTCCCACGCCCACGTCTGAAACTAGCCAGAGCACCAGATCGCATCAAGGCCTCTAAACGAGTGGAAATTACTCGTAACACGCTTCGCGCGGGTTACAGTTGGCGCCCAAGCTAACGGTCAAATAACCGGTTTCTACAATTCTAACAGTTCACAATATTTATTGTTCAACATTTTCGTTTCAATTTTTGATTAAAACTCTATCAATGTATTAGTCTTTATATGTTAATACGGTTTATTATAATCTCATAGATACAACATAACGATAAAGTTACATCTAACGATTAGAAGCGGTTGATTGAAATATCTATTAATTTAATGTTTTGATTTTCTTTTCCAGTTTGTTTTTGTCGTCATTTTTGTTATAGATGCTCACATTAGTTTCCACTTTTGGTGTTTTGACTCCTAGTGTTGGTTAGCATTTAGTAACTAAATTTAAGTCCAGTTTCTTATATTTAAGTTCTTTTATAATCCAATCCACTTTGTTTCGATTTGAAGCAACTTATTAAGAAACTGGTTCCTTTTTGGAAAACTTTCGTTATTTTCGGATTGAACCAATTGTTGAATCAATATGTATTACTTTTTTTATTCCATTTTTCAACCCTTTTCCTATCCTCATCCTTTTTAAAAAAAATCCCTTCCCTGGCAGTGAAGATATAGGACATTATCTGGACATATATTTTGCATACATCATTATTTTTTCTGTTGTTAGTGAAACTGAATTTCACTTCTAAAAATCCAAAATCGAATTTTTAATTTTTTTATTATAATTATTTGAGAAGCAATAAGATTTAGTTTCTTTTAATTGTTTCTTGCAAATGTAATTTATATTAACATATTAATAGAATTTATATTAACATTTTTTTTGCATTATTTAAATTATATTATACTTGTTGTTTGTTCTATTTAAATAGAGGTTTGATTGTTTTTTCTAATTATTTGATATTTTTATCATAACGTCACACTTCACATTATTTCTTACTATATATCTTAGAATTGTTTTTTTTCATTCAAAATGGATCCTCAACTCCTCGAGCCTGATGAGTTGAAAATAGAATGCGAAATTAGAAATATTAAAGGCTTGCAATCAGTTCAATTATCTTTGCTTAAACATTATTTAGAAGAAGAAGCGATTGGTAATGAGATTGCAC
This sequence comes from Diogma glabrata, assembly GCA_963693315.1. Classification (NCBI taxonomy): domain Eukaryota; kingdom Metazoa; phylum Arthropoda; class Insecta; order Diptera; family Cylindrotomidae; genus Diogma; species Diogma glabrata. Next base: position 31,118,530 of record OY856187.1, on the reverse strand, counting down.
CAAAGTCTGCTCATGCCGCTGCACGTTCAAATCCTAAAAGGGAAGTTGCATTGTGCGCAAAAAAATTAATTGAAATACAAGAATCTTTTAAAGATTCATTAAAATCACCATCCGATCATCTAGGTTTAATTCTTTCGGCTATGAAAACGCGTGTGCAACATTTCCGATCTCGTCTATTGCGAATTTCAATCTCACCAGCCGTTGCCGAGGAATACCCTCCGACCATTAATCTTTGCGATGAAATGGTACATACATTAAACGAAGTGTCTGTAGAAAGTTCTGATTTAAATGAATCAATTCAAAAACTGGATGATCTCGACATTAGCACTGCTATTGTTATTATTAATAATGTGGAAGAAAGGTCTGAATCTGAACAAGATAATATTTCAGGTGCTGCATCTTATACTGGAACCATTCCTAAGCAACCACCGCTCTCTTCTGTATCAAATCAGTCTTCTTCTACTTGTCCAGTCGTTTCTCAACAAACATTTTTGAACCCTTCTATTCAGCCAAACTCATTTGCTGATAACGTTGTTCATACCTCCGATGTCAACCTACATTCTAATTCAGTTCGTTTTAGCGAATTTCCATTAAAAATTGCACCTTCAACTTCTGGTGATAAATTACCTTATTTTAAAAGAATTCCGCCACCTATTTTGAAACAACCAGATTTAACAATTGCATCTTCAAATACGAACACTGCTTTGTCTAGCTTATCTACACCTTTTGCCGATACGACAAAGCATCAGATGCCAATTTCAGTAGATAATAATAAACCAATTTACACCGATGATTTGATGAAAAATCGACTATTGTTACAGCAACTGATTGCAAAAGTATCGCAGTTAAATCCTACAGCATTAGAAAACATTGTTGGAGCCCCTACTACTGTTGAAAGTGGTCTAGTTACTTCCAGTCCAAATCATCATAATATGCACAACTCTCAAGAATTTAATAATCGTACTTCTTCGATGTCTGATAATTCATGTAGACCGTCAATTGTTCATCATTGGAATTTATATTTCGATGGCTCGAAAACCGGACTCAATGTGGAACGATTTTTATACAGAGTCGAAACTAACGCGTCCTCATATAATCTACCTGAATTTAGACTACTTACTGATATTCAACATTTGCTAAAAGGCAAAGCTTTGAACTGGTATTGGTCCTACAAGGAAACAAATCACCCTAGATCTTGGTCAGAGCTTAGCACAGCGATGAGAAAACAATTTCAAGACACGCGTAACGATTTCGATGTTCGACAGTCAATATGCGGGAGAAAACAACACCCTGAAGAAACATTTCAAGATTTTTTTACTGCAATCTCTGAGCTGACTCTTTCATTGTCTGCTCCTCTGAATGACTTCGAGTTGATGTTAATTCTACATGGCAACATGAGAACTGGCTTAAAAGAAAGACTAGCAGGAAAAAGATTCCAAACTTCTTCGGAACTGTTTGACGAATGCGTTTCAATCGAGTCAACCTGGAGGCAATTAGCGTTTGTTCCTGAACGGCAAATTAATTTTGGATCAAGACCCACCTTCTTCAATCGACCTGTCGATCCTCGTACTCGCCAAGTACATGAAATGGATGGTCCAATCGATGAAAATCCTCCTCCTATTGTTTTTCAATCGCATATGCCTCAACAATTTCTTTCACAGCCTAATGTTTCAGCTTTCAACCCTTCATATAATTCTCCAGTCAATAAATATCCGCCATTGGTATTTCCTAAACAGTTGTTTGAGAAAGTCAAGTGTTGGAATTGTGGTGTACATGGACATTTGTACTATCACTGTCCCAACGAACTTCAACATGTTTTTTGTCGTGGATGTGGCCAGTCTGACATCATATTTGAATATTGCGCTAAGTGTCAGGGAAACATGAGGAGGGAGGTGCGAATTGGGAGTCAACCCTTCCCGATTACTTCACAAATTCCCAACCAGAGACCCCGGATGGAAGAAACAGCATCGAATACCGATCCAGAGTTCTACCGGCGACTTTCGAAAAACAACCAAAAATAATTTCAAACCCTTCAAAATTTCAAACCAAATCAAATAAAATCTCACGAAATATCAAATACTTCCGCTTGCGTCGCTCTATTAAGAAATCTGTGGCTGCTGCTTGTATTGTTGATGGATTGGACGATCGCCCTTATGCTGATGTTGAAATAGCTGGTATCCCTTTACGAGGCTTACTTGATAGCGGTGCTAGCATAACGGTTCTTGGAAAAAGTTCTGAACAATTTTTGAAAAACTCAGGAATTCGCTTCTACAATCAACCTACATTACTTTCTACGGCTTCTGGTGAAGCACAACGAATTTTAGGTCATATTAGAGCTTTCGTTTCATACGCTGGAAAACAACGTATGATGAGAATATTTATCGCACCTGGGTTAAGCCAGCAACTTTACTTGGGAATAGATTTTTGGAAACTCTTTAATATCAAACCCCAAATTATTGCAGACCTTACACTTAATACGCCTCCTTCTTTACCACTTCCAGATCAACACTTACTTAATCCTGCTGAATCTGCTAAACTGCATTCTATTGTTGAGTCTTTTCCTTCATTTGCTCGTAAGGGTCTTGGTAAGACACACCTCCTTAGTCACTCCATCGATGTGGGCCAGGCTAAACCTATAAAACAGCGATTTTATCCTGTGTCTCCTGTCGTTCAAAAAGAGCTGTACGATGAGATAGATAGGATGTTGGCTTTGAGGGTCATCGAGGAAAGTTTCAGTTCCTGGAATAATCCTGTCACGATGGTCAGCAAAGCTAATGGTAAAAAAAGGTTTTGCCTGGACGCACGTAAACTAAATGACGTCACCGTTAAGGATGCGTATGGGTTACTAATAATCGACGGTCTTTTAAGTCGATTAAAAGACACGTATTTTATCAGTACAATTGATTTGAAGGATGCATTCTGGCAGATCCCTCTTGATCCTGCATCCCGAGACAAGACAGCATTTACAGTTCCGGGTCGGCCATTGTACCAGTTCACGGTTATGCCGTTTGGACTATGCAACGCACCACAGACAATGTGTAAACTGATGGATAAAGTAATACCGCACCAACTCCATGATCAAGTATTCGTGTACTTAGACGACTTGCTTGTCATATCAGCTACGCTGGATGAACATTTACTACTTCTTTCTGAAGTAGCACAACGTTTAAGGCAGGCTAAGCTTACCATAAACATTGAAAAAAGCAAATTTTGTCTCACATACACACGCTATTTGGGATTTGTTGTTGGTGGTGGTCGCTTACAGGCTGATCCAGGAAAGGTAGATGCGGTTGTGTCATTTCCTATTCCTAAAACTCCTCGTCATGTTCGGAGATTTCTGGGCATGTCGGGTTGGTATTCCCGTTTTATCCCAAACTACGCTTCTATTGCCTCTCCGCTAACCGATCTACTCGGTAAGAAAAAGTTTCTATGGTCTGATGCCTGTCAGAATGCATTTGACGATATCAAAAATAAACTGACTTCTGCCCCCGTTTTGGTTCACCCTGATTTCCAACGCCCTTTTTATATACAATGTGATGCGTCAAAGAGTGGAGTTGGTAGTGTTCTGTTTCAGAAGGATGATGAAGGATTCGATCACCCCATCGCATTCTTTTCGAGAAAATTAAACCGATCTCAAAGAAATTATAACATTACTGAGTTGGAATGTTATGCGGCCGTATTAAGTGTAAAGAAATTTAGACCGTATATTGAAGGTTACGAGTTTGTCATAATTAGCGACCATGCAAGTCTTCAGTGGTTGAATCAACAAAAAGACCTAACAGGACGTTTAGCTCGTTGGAGTTTGAAGCTCCAAGGATTTAATTTCAGAATCATTCATAGAGAAGGGAAGAAAAACGTTGTTCCAGATGCTCTCTCTCGAACCTTTTCATCTGAAGCGCTAACAAAAGAAACAGTTGAGTCTCTATGCCTAAACGATGATGCATTTCGGTCTTCTGATTATGTGAGTCTTGTCGAAAAAGTTAGGACTTTATCACAAAAATGTAATTTGGTTGTACGAGATGGAAGGGTTTTCATCAAAACAAATAATAGTGATAATTTGGCTGATCCTTTGTATCGTTTGTACGTTCCTGAAGTTTTAGTACCTGAAATTTTAAAATCACATCACGATTCTCCTTCAGCTGGTCACGCTGGCATTGAAAGGACGTTTGAGCGTTTGCGCCGTTTGTACTACTGGCCCAGTATGTTTAGAGATGTCAAGGAATATGTAAATAACTGTAATATTTGTAAAACATGTAAAGCTCCTAATTATTCCACACGACCTCCAATGGGAAGCTTTCACTTACCTACTATTCCTTGGCAACGTATATTTATTGACTTTCTTGGCCCATATCCAAGAACTCGATTGGGATTTTGTTATGTAATGGTAGTTATTGATCATTTTAGTAAATTTGTCATCCTAGAATCTTTAAGATCAGCTACAACACAGACAGCAATACAAGTTTTACAGAAACGGATTTTCAACTTATTTGGTGTACCAGAATCTATTGTTTCTGATAACGGGAAACAGTTTATTTCTAAAAATTTTAAGTCCTTTCTGTCAAAACTAAATATTGCACATATTCTAACTCCAAAATACAGCCCCCAATCGAATTCATCGGAACGAGTAAATCGAACCTTATTATCAGCAATACGTTCCTATTTAAAAACAGATCATCGTGAGTGGGATGCTCATTTGGATGAAATTGGAGGTGCACTGCGAACAGCGTTACATGATTCTATTGGAAAAAGCCCATATTACGCTCTGTTTGGTCGACATATGATTAACCATGGTGATCAGTACCAGGTTTTACGTGAACTTCAGTGTCTAGGCGAATCGGAAGTAGAAACATTGAATCCTTCAACGCACCTTGAAATAATGAGAAATAACATAATGGTAAGGTTAAAACAATCGTCACAACAGCATGCCAAGCAATATAACTTGCGGAGTCGTCAAAGGTCATTTTCTGTGGGACATTCAGTATATGTCAGAAATTTTCCTCAGAGCGATGCCACAAAAAGATTCTCGGCAAAGCTCGCACCAAAGTTCATCAAAGCAATAATTAAAGAGAGGATCGGAAATGTTGCATATCGTTGTGTGGATGAAAAAGGTAACAACTTAGGGGTATATCACCTGAAAGATATTCAAAACTCATACGCAATGCATGTTTAGTTTTTCCTCTAATCCTTTATTTTATATCTTTTGCCCGGCTTGAGACTTCTCATGGGTCGTAGGGCAGCACCACGATTTGTAACCCCCTTTTTGGGGATTACAATGATTTACGCCAATATAATTATTTTTGAAAAAAAAACTTTCCTTCGCTTCAACAAAACATATATTTTTTCATTTTAACAAACCTGATATTCTTTTCACATTAATAATTTCTATGAAAAAGGTCCTAAAGAAAGATATTACAATTAAATAAAATAATTTGCTTTATTAATAAACATATTGGAATTATAAGGTTCTATTTTTTTGATGATACGGAAAACATTTTTGTTGTTGAATTATTCCGGGAGAATTACTTTTACCTTCAATAAGATAACATATATATTTAATCTTGTATTGTTTAAACCAAGTTTATTTGTAAAAAAATTTAATTTTAATTAAATAAAATTTATAATTGAAAAGTTCGGCTGTGATTTTGTTATATTGAAGAATAGTAAATTAATTTAGTTAAAGAATAGTTAAAAGAAAAAACTGTGATTATAACTTAAAGTTAAAAATAATTCAAAACTAAAAATTAAAGTTAAAGGTTTTTTATGGTTGATGTGAAACCCATTGAGTTTTCAATTTTATTTAAAAAAACCACGTCATAAAGTTGATTTCAATTACAGCTGTAACGGCAATTTATAAATCAACCTTCCTTTTGTATCAGTTTATATATCAGCTCTTTATATACTGCTATACAATTTTATATTAGCGGGATGAATATTATGTTTGATGTTACGGAAAAATACTAATTTGAACTAAAGACGAATTAATTGGAAAACTATTATTGGAAAACTATTAATTGATGAAAGTGGAACAAATTTATGGTGCTCTATAGAAAATAATGCTGTCTGCAATCTAGCCTAAGTTAATGTGGTTTAGATCTGGAATTTTAATCAAGAACTTCAACAAATTAGTTACTTTGGGAATTTGAATTGGAGTTGCTGGTTGTCGTCATCATTACTATTAAAGTTTTCTTTCATCACTAATTTGGATTGGATTACTAAACTATATTCAACAAACATTCAATAACATTCAGTACAGAGCCATATCTAAGTTTGAATGACGCATCTTCCGGTGATATATAACAATGAAGTATATTCGATTAATTTTTATAAACTAAATTAACAATGCATTACATAGTTTTTAATTTTTATTAAATTATTTTTAGGTTGAATTTATTTAATTTCTTTTTGTAATTCAATTTTTCTCTCTATTTCTTTTGTAGTTTCTTTCAGCTAAATTCAGGTTTCCACAAGCGCTTGGAGGACAAAGAATTGGCGGGAAACTAGTTAAATCAGGTTTTTTTTTGATTTATTTAATTATTAATTTTTCTAATTGATATCTAGTTACGAGCATAATTGAAAAGAAATAGTTTTTTTTAAAAATTAAATTTTTTTTTAACTCTTAAATACTTAAAATTTAATATTCTTTAAATTTAGTTTAAATCTAATTTATTATACCAATCTTTAAATACGATAATTGGAATTTTTAATAATGATTTATTTAGAATACAAATCACGTTGTTTTGTTTAATAAATATTATGTTAGTTGGTAATTTCTAATTTCTTTTGTTTTGTTGTTTATTAATATGATGTAGTGACGTTTTTTTTGCTGTCCGGATATTATCTTATGTCGTCACTGTCTTATCCCCTACCTTCCCATTCCCTGCGATCTTTAATCACACGTTTAAGCCTTGAATCATCTCCCACGCCCACGTCTGAAACTAGCCAGAGCACCAGATCGCATCAAGGCCTCTAAACGAGTGGAAATTACTCGTAACACGCTTCGCGCGGGTTACAGAGGCTACATACTAAAAATATTTTTTTTCAATAACACATAAAAACTGTGCAACGCTAAGTTATAAAAAATTGTAATGTTTCTTAAATTAAGTGCTCCTTCATATGACATTCATTGACCCATTCGCTTGGGTCAAAAGTGGTTTCTTACTCTCCCCACACCCATCCCCTAAACACACAGAAATATAGTTATTTGAGACTTTGCTATGATTTTCATTCAAAATTTACAAATTATCCTGTCTCTGCGAATTTTTTCAAATTTTTCTGTCAATCATCGTCGAAACGATCTGAAATTTGCACTTTTTTGATAATAACTCAAAAACTTTACATCACAAAATTTTAAAAAAAATTGCAATGATTTATAAATTGGGTGCTCTTTTAAATGACATCTCACTCGCTTGGGTCCAAAAAGATTTTCTTTTACCCTCTTTACCCCGGTCCCCTAAACGCACAGAAATATAATTATTTGAGACCTCTCTATAATTTTCATACAAAATTTACCGAATTTTCTAGCTCTGTGAATTTTTTCAAATTTTTCTGTCAATCAGTGTCGAAACGTAAGGGATTTAAATAACCATCTGGATTTTTGTCCATAACTCAAAAACTGTGCACCGCAAAATTCTAAAAAAAATTGCAACAAATTCTAAATTAGGTGTTCTTTCAAATGACACCCCACACGCTTGGGTCAAAAACATTTTTTTTACCCTCTTTACACCGGTCCCCTAAACACACAGAAATATAATTATTTGAGACCTCTCTATAATTTTCATACAAAATTTACTAAAGTTTCTAGCTCTGGGAATTTTTTCAAATTTTTCTGTCAATCAGTGTCGAAACGTAGGGGGGGGGGCGGTCTGGATTTTTCACTTTTTTGTCCATAACTCAAAAACTGTGCACCGCAAAATTCTAAAAAAAATTGCAACAAATTTTAAATTAAGTGCTCTTTCAAATGACTTCCCACTCGCTTGGGTCAAAAACATTTTTTTTACCCTCCTTACACCGGTCCCCTAAACACACTGAAATATAATTATTTGAGACCTCGCTATAATTTTCATAGAAAATTTACCAAATTTCCTAACTCTGTGAATTTTTACAAATTTTTCTGTCAATCAGTGTCGAAACGTAGGTTGGGGGAACGGTCTGAAAGTTGCACTTTTTTGAAAATAACTCAAAAACTGTGAATCGCAAAATTCTAAAAAAAATTGCTATGTTTTCTAAATAAAGTCCTCTTTCAAATGACACCCCACTTGACCCCATTTTAAATAGTGATTTTACCCCTCCTCATATCCACCCCCTTAATAAATCTAAGTATGAGAATATGACACTTTTATATATTTTTTATAAAAAGCGTACTAATTTTTCTATCATTCCAAATACATTTGAAAATTTTCGATCAGTTAGGTTCGGAGCTAATTGAGGTAAAAAAACACGAAAAAAACGTCATTATTCCAAATTATACAGAAAATGGTGAGGTGTAAAATTCCAAAATAAATTTTTAAGGAATACTGAAATGAAGCCCTTTCATATGATACCCTACTTGAATCTATAAAAAAATATATTTTATCAAAGGTCTCACATCGTACCCCTGTAAACCAAACGAAAACCACTTTAGTTTTTTTTGTATCCGTCATTTCATGTGAGCAGATTAGTTTTATACGCACCTCAAGTTTTATACGCACCTGACCTTTATACGCATTTCAAGTCCATAGCATTTATAGTTTACGAGATAATCGATATAATGTGAAAAACTCGTTTTACTCTCACCAATAGTGTTCCGTATAAAAAACGGAACCCTAAAAAAACAACAAATATTCCCTTCGTGAAAATTTTAAAAAATGTTAGTAACATATGTCCTTTCATATGTTAAAAAATCAAAAATTTTAAAAATGCGCATTTCTAGAAAATCGATTTTGAATATTTTACCGTTATTTTTCTATAATATGAATTACTATTTTGATTAGCTTTGATTCTGTTTAATTCCTACATTTTGAGCTATATAACATTAAAATCAGTTCAGTAGTTTTTACTGTAGAGCCATTTCAAATTTCAATACACCAGGGTCGAGCAATTTCTTGATTTTTCATCACCCTGTATCTTAAGACAGGGTTAAAAAAAAAACGCAGATACCTAAATATGAAAACTTAAAACCTCATTTCCTGGACTTGCTTATTTCACGTTTTTTTCATCTATAACTAAAATATCTTTTTTATTCGCCTACGTATTAAAGTGTTACTTTATTACTGTGATTTGCGGTCTTAAAGTGTCACTTTTTAATCATATATTTTGTTGTCATAGTAACGTCCAAAAAAGTAAAAAAACGTTTGTATTAATTGTTTAAATTCTATAAAAATAGAAATTTTTATCAAAGCAACCTCAAATTCAAAATTTCATAATCCAATTAAAATAATTGTTTATTTTTTGTGGTCATGGTTATACGACTTGTTTGAAAAAAAAATTACAAATATTTCGGTCAAAGGGTTCTTCTTCAATATATTTTTATTTTAAAATTTATAAAATTTTGAATATTGATTTTGATTAAACAGTTTTTTTTTAAATATTTTGCGAATAAAAAATAGTATATGATGCACGGACGTAAACCATTTTGGGCTTAAGGTGGGTGCAAATCTCGGCTAACGCCTCAATTCGCAAACTCCACATACATCCAAAAACCTTAGCTTTACGTCCTTGCATCATAATGTACTATTATTCACGGGTAACTCATGGTTATAGAGTATGTTGTAAATATTGAACGAAAACTATATTTCTGTCGGCTCATCTTTTAAACTGTAATTTAGGTTGAGAGGCGAAATTTTGAAAAAAAATATTTTTACCTTGACGGGAGGGGTGTCATATGAAAAGTAATTGTTTTTCTAGTCAAAATTAATGTTTTTTGGAGTTTTTGAAGGCATCGTTTTTGCAAAATTCAGATCGTTCCGCCCCCTACGTTTCGACGATGATTGAAAAAATTCGAAAAAATTCAGAGACAGGAATATTGGTAAATTTTGAATGAAAATCATAGCGAAGACTCAAATAAATATATTTCTGTGTGTTTATGGGATGGGTGTGGGGAAGATAAAAAAACCATTTTTGACCCAAATGAGTGGGGTGTCATATGAAAGAGCACTTAATTTAAGAAATATTACAATTTTTTTAGAATTTTGCAATGCACAGTTTTTGTGTTATTGAAAAAACTTATTTTTAATATGTAGCCTTTCCACCCCCCCTAAATTTCAACACTTGATTGACCGAAAAAATAATCAAATTTAATCCATTTACAAGCTGGTGTAATTGGTGTAACAAGCTGGTGTAATCTTTCTTAAATTACTAAAAACATCTATGGATAAAATTATGCGTCTGTATAAAAAATACCAAATGCGTCTGTATGTTATGCGTCTATGGTCTGGAATATGGTCTTTATGGTCTTTTGATATTGTGTTCTTTTACATTCACGAACTCTTGACGAGCGAATTTCATTCGCACTTGTCTGACTTTTTTTTATGTTCTATATATTTTTGTTAAAGAATGAACAACTAAAGGCTTGAAACCACATACAACAGAAACAGAATTCCGTACAAATTTTACAGAAACAGATTTTTTTCCTGTCAAATGTGTATATGATTCAATGTGTAAATTCTCAAATGTGTAAATTCTGTTTCTGATTCTGTCGTATGTGAATGCCCGGCTTAAAGGCTGAAAATCATAAACAACAGAAACAGAATTCCATACAAATTTTACAGCAACAAAATTTGTTGCTGTCAAATTTGTATGAAATTCTGTTTCTGTTGTATGTGAATGCCCGGCCTAAACAATAAATTGTATCACATTTAAAATATGATATAGCCTATATAGACCAATATTACATGATAGAATAGAACAAATAAGAATAAAATAAAAGGTAAAGGCGAATTTGATTCAAAAATTTGCAGAAACAAATTTGGTGGTATATTACTATATCATGTGGCGCACTGCCTTGCTCAATAACTAAAGCCCAATAATAGAGTTATCTGTTATATAAAGACTCGTTTCTTTAAGAAAGCAATAATGTATTACCTTGACTAGTGATATCTTACTGCTGTTGCCAGTGATATGTGATATCTCACGTTAACTCATATGTCAATAACAGGAACTGGAGTACACGGGTTTTTCACACTTGTAGATCAAAAATTAAAATTAAAAAAAAAACGTATCTCTTCAGACGGATATTACTTTGATTACATACACCAGCGAATAACGATGTTTTCCAAGGTTCTTCGCCAGTAACCAGCACGACGGCAAAGTCTAACGGCTAAGCTGAAGCGCTGGTTTTGGTTTGGTTTGGTTTTCTTTTTGTTTTTTTTTTGTTCTTTTTTTTGTCTTTTTTTGAGATTATCTAATGGATAACTTAAAAATAGCACAAATAAACTTGCAGCATAACAAATCTGCTTCCGCTGAATTGTATCAAGCGATTGTTATGCAACATACAAATATAGTCTTGATTCAGGAACCATGGATAAATAAAAATCATATACTTGGTCTGAAGTGTAAACAGGGCAGGGTGTTTGTCGACACAGTTACGGAAAACCCTCGTTCGTGCGTTTACTTGTCGAATGACATTTTCGGTATACTTATACCACAGGAGGGATCGATTTTGATCGATTATGATCAATGTTGATCTACGGGTCTGACTACCCTGCGTACTCCAGTCCCTGCCATTGACATATGAGTTAGCGTGAGATATCACATACCACTGGCAATGGCAGGAGATGTCATTAGCCAAGATGATATCTTAGGTGCTGGCGGACGAACTTTAATTAGTCAACGGCAGCACCTCCAGTCTTAGCTGGGCAGCGTTCCGTAGCGGTACCGCTCATTAGCTCTTCCGAGGAATCGAACCAACACGTAGTTATGTGTGGGCTTTGTGCCTCGATTGAGGTGGTGGGCGGTGCGTCTGGGGTGCGCTGCATCAGCTGGATTATTGGCATTTAGTTTTGTTTTGTTTTCTGCAAATTTCTCACAATTTGTTTTTCACTTATTGTTTTGTTATTATTTCTTCATCTTATCATGAAATATTGGCATATGTCATATTTTATAGTATGATAGGATTTTTTACTTAGTTATGCATTTTAAAATAAAACACAAAAAAATAAAATAAACATTTTGATATATATATATGGCAGTACAACCGAAAAAAAATAAGTCTGCAAGTGGTAAAGCAAATTTGCGCAATCCACCCGCCCATAAAGCGGCATGTCCACGGAATTTGCAGGGACAAAACATATATGAATCAATAAAAAATTTTAAAATACATGTTCAAAACATCTGCGGATTGAACGCTAACCATGACCACGTGCAACATCATCTTGAGCACGACAAACCGAACATTCTATTCCTTACAGAAACCCAAGTTTCTGAAAAATTTTTTTTTATAGAATCGCTTAATTCCAAATATAGGCTCGAATCAGCTTTCAAACTCCATCAGGGCGTATGCGCATTCATTCATGAGAGTGTTGCGTACACGCGCTTTTCAAATTTTGAACTACACGGTGACGGCTTCAATACAATGGTTTTAAAGATTTGTCTTCCAGAAATGACTTTTTTTACAATAGCTTTATACCGGTCCCCCAACAAACGTAACCCAAACTTTTTTAATATACTGACAAAAATTATGGACGAGATTAGAGCAAAGTCCCGTAATTGTAAAGTTATCGTTACCGGTGACTTCAACGTCCACAACAAATCATGGTTGGAATTCTCCAAATCGACCGACGATGTTGACAATAGTGGAAAACTGGCAGAAATTTTTGCCGCGTCTCAGGGCCTATTCCAAATTGTTAATAGTTTTCTACTAGATCTCTATCTTACCACAATGCCAGATATTACGAGTGTCGATGTTGCGAAAGGTAGTATTGGAAATTTTGATCATTATTTAATCTCATCAGTTATCAAAACTGATTTACTTAAAACTACAGCTCCCAAACCCCGTAAAATATTTCACTACTCAAAAATGGATAAGAGTAGTCTTCAAAATTTTTTCCATGGTTTCCCTTTCGACCGTCATTGTTTTTACACTGACAATGTAAATGTTTCTGCTCAAAACTTTACAGAAACCATCCAATTTGCTATCAATAAATTTGTCCCTTTCTCCATAGTAAAACCCAAACAAAAATACTTGTATTCGAAAGCTGCCAAAACGGCACTTAGAAACAAACGTAGATCATTTAATATTTGGATTCATAACAAAACTCCCACTAATCGATCCCAATATCTAAAGGCCAACAAAATATCTAATCAGATTATCTCAAACGAAAAGTCCGAAATTGACAGAGCGAAAGCCTCAAAACTTACGTCTATGTCTGTTTCTGACAAGAGTTTCTACAGTGCCATAAATTCTTTAAATTCTGGTACAAAATTTTCTATTCCCCCTATTATTGATGGTGATTTAATCGTCAATGATCCCGCAAGAAAAGCTAACTTGTTCGCTGAACGCTTTGCTCTGAACTCCACTGTTTTGGAAACTCCTAAAGAAATACCCCAAATCCAGTCTTCAGGAGTTAATATGAATGAACTTCACTTCAAACCCAAAATAGTCGCTAAACTTTTAAAGGGGTTAAACATCAACAAAGCATCAGGAATGGACAATATTCCACCCATTATTTTAAAAACCTTTTCCAAAGAACTTGCACCAACTTTAACTAAAATATTCTACCAATCCTACAAATCTGGTATATTTCCCTCGTGCTGGAAGTTGGCAAATGTCCAGCCCGTCCCCAAAAAGGGACCAAAATCCGATATCTCAAATTATAGGCCAATAGCTTTACTATCGGTCCTATCCAAAGTCTATGAGCGTTATATTAATACACATATTTTAAAATTTCTGGAAGAAAATCATTTAATATCTGACAGCCAATACGGTTTTCGAAACAAAAGATCAACTACCGATCTATTAAACTATGTAGCGCATAGTTGGAACAGCATACTTGATAAAGGTGGTGAAACATACGTTATCGCTTTAGACATCTCCAAGGCATTCGATCGAGTCTGGCATGCCAACTTAATCAACAAGCTCGTTGCGTACGGTTTTCATCCCAATGTTGTGAAGCTGATTCAAAATTTTCTATCCGACCGATACATTTCGGTAACCTTAGACGGATATTCTTCTGAGTCTAAACTAATTAACGCTGGTGTACTCCAAGGCTCAGTATTGTCCCCAACCCTATTTTGGATTTATATCAACGAATTGTTGAAAATCACCAGCAACCCAATAAATAGTTTTGCAGATGATAGTACTCTGCACAAGTCGTTCGAGCCCCTTCCTTCAAAAGGTAAAATGCACGAACGAATTAATCCTGCCCGGAGAGACGCTGCCATAAACGTGAACAAAGACCTGAATAAAGTCGCCGACTGGGGTGACCAAAACCTTGTCAATTTCAACTCCACCAAAACACAGCTGTTGATTGTTTCCAGATTAAAGACCGAGTTCCCCAAAGATATTTTATTTAGTATGTGTGATGAACCAATAGGTGAATGTAAAAACATTCGTTTATTGGGTGTCACAGTTTCAAATGACCTACTCTGGAACGATCATGTAATGGCGATGGCAAAAAGCGCGTCTAAAAAACTCGGCCTCCTAAATAGATGCAAAAAATTTTTCAATCCATACCAATTGCTCCATGTTTATAAGTCCTATATTCGTCCCTGTATGGAGTACTGCTGTCAAGTTTGGGGTGCTGCCTCTGTTTCCATCTTGGCCCTCTTAGACTCTGTTCAAAAGCGAGCTATACGAATTGTAGGTGATCGAACTTTGACATCAAAACTTGATTCCCTACAACATCGTCGCACTGTTGCTGACCTCGTTGTTTTTTACAAATATCGTCATCAGCAGTGCTCAGATGAAATCAGCGGCATCATGCCTCAAACTTATTCTTACCCCCGTTCCACTCGGCAATCGGCTGCCGCAACCAGTGAAACGGTAAAGATCCCGCGCTGTCGTACTGGCAGATCGCAGAGAGACTTCTTTGTCCGAACTGCGTACAAATGGAATAGTTTGCCGGAACACCTAGTCTCAGGTGGCTTCAACCCACAGATGTTTAAAAAAAGCGTTAATCTACACCTCAGAACGCCAGTTGTTGTGGGACCCAGGTCTAGACCTAGGTCTTAAAAGGTATTTATGTGTTGTTGTGACACATATTCTAAACCCTATTACACAACACATTTTATTAAAAAATAGGCTGACTTCACCACAGCTCTGGAAACATAGTGTTCTGGATATATAATGAGCTAATATCCATAAAATACTTTAATTAAAAGCTAACCAATATTATGGACTTCGTAGTTCTAATAATAAAAATATTAAAGCAGGCAGTAGTATCCCAACAAACATAAATTCTGTTGTACGAGAAAAAGTAAAAAAAATTTTATCAGAAGTGACAAAGCGGAAGTTAGGATGCAGAACTGTTGTAAACCGTACTAAATGTGTATGTACCAAATTTCATCCAACTCGATTATCAGGTACAGAAGCTATTGAGCTTCCAAAATAACAGGTGCTTGGAGGACCCCCTACCACTTTGTTCACTATCACTAAAAAAACTAATCAGTTCCTTGCCATACATATTTGCATCTTTTTGCAAAGTGTAATCAAAATTACTAAACGAACGAATGTTGTATGCTTCCAACAAACACTAATTGGAACCCTATTCCATAAGTTTCATCATAATCACTTCGTTATTGTAGGCTGTAGTGTGCATAAAGACACTGACAAAACTTTAAAAAAGTACAAAAAAATTTTTTTTTACCGGAAGTAAAAAACCGGAAGTTGGGATGCAGAACTATTTTAAACCGTACTACATACTCATGTACCAAGTTTCATCCAATTCGCTTATCAGGTACAGAAGTTATAGAGCTTTCAAAAAAACAGGTGCTCCAGGGACCCCCCACCACTTTGTTCACTATCGCTCAAAAACTAATCAGTTCTTTGCCATACATGTCTGCATCTTTTTCCAAAGTGTCATCAAAATTCGTTCACGAACGAATGCTGTGTGCTCCCAACAAACATTGAAAAAAGTGTGACACATTAAACAGGTGTTCGGGAGGACCCCCACCACTTATTCCAATATTATCCAAAAACTAATCAGTTCTTTGTTACTTAAGTCTCCATCATTTTCCAAAGTGTCATTAAAATAAATTAATGAACGAAGTCTGTATGCTCCCAACAAACTTAAAAAACAAAGTGTGAAAAGTCAGCATTTGTATGGTAGACCCCCCACCACTTTGATCAATGTGTCCCCAAACATGATAATTATCTTTTCACACTAATTGGAACCCTATTCCATAAGTTTCATCATAATCACTTCATTATTGTAGGCTGTAGTGTGCATAAAGACACTGAAAAAACTTCAAAAAAGTAAAAAAAAATTTTTTTTACCGGAAGTGAAAAACCGGAAGTTGGGATTCAGAACTATTGTAAACCGTACTACATACTCATGTACCAAGTTTCATCCAATTCGCTTATCACGTACAGAAGTTATAGAGCTTTCAAAAAAACAGGTGCTCCAGGGACCCCCCACCACTTTGTTCACTATCGCTCAAAAACTAATCAGTTCTTTGCCATACATGTTTGCATCTTTTTCCAAAGTGTCATCAAAATTCGTTCACGGACGAATGCTGTGTGCTCCCAACAAACATTGAAAAAAGTGTGACACATTAAACAGGTGTTCGGGAGGACCCCCACCACTTATTCCAATATTATCCAAAAACTAATCAGTTCTTTTTTACTTAAGTTTCCATCTTTTTCCAAAGTGTCATTAAAATTGAATAATGAATGAAGTCTGTATGCTCCCAACAAACTTAAAAAACAAAGTGTGAAAAGTCAGCATTTGTATGGTAGACCCCCCACCACTTTGATCAATGTGTCCCAAAACATAATAATTATCTTTTCACACTAATTGAAACCCTATTCCATAAGTTTCATTATAATCACTTCATTATTGTAGGCTGTAGTGTGCATAAAGACACTGAAAAAAATTCAAAAAAGTACAAAAAATTTTTTTTACCGGAAGTGAAAAACCGGAAGTTGGGATGCAGAACTATTTTAAACCGTACTACATACTCATGTACCAAGTTTCATCCAATTCGCTTATCACGTACAGAAGTTATAGAGCTTTCAAAAAAACAGGTGCTCCAGGGACCCCCCACCACTTTGTTCACTATCGCTCAAAAACTAATCAGTTCTTTGCCATACATGTTTGCATTTTTTTCCAAAGTGTCATCAAAATTCGTTCACGGACGAATGCTGTGTGCTCCCAACAAACATTGAAAAAAGTGTGACACATTAAACAGGTGTTCGGGAGGACCCCCACCACTTATTCCAATATTATCCAAAAACTAATCAGTTCTTTTTTACTTAAGTTTCCATCTTTTTCCAAAGTGTCATTAAAATTGAATAATGAATGTAGTCTGTATGCTCCCAACAAACTTAAAAAACAAAGTGTGAAAAGTCAGCATTTGTATGGTAGACCCCCCACCACTTTGATCAATGTGTCCCAAAACATGATAATTATCTTTTCACACTAATTGAAACCCTATTCCATAAGTTTCATTATAATCACTTCATTATTGTAGGCTGTAGTGTGCATAAAGACACTGAAAAAACTTCAAAAAAGTACAAAAAAATTTTTTTTACCGGAAGTGAAAAACCGGAAGTTGGGATGCAGAACTACTTTAAACCGTACTACATACTCATGTACCAAGTTTCATCCAATTCGCTTATCGGGTACAGAAGTTATAGAGCTTTCAAAAAAACAGGTGCTCCAGGGACCCCCCACCACTTTGTTCACTATCGCTCAAAAACTAATCAGTTCTTTGTCATACATGTTTGCATCTTTTTCCAAAGTGTCATCAATATTCATTCACGAATGAATGTTTTATGCTCCCAACAAACATAAAAACTTTGTGGAAAAAACCACCTGTTGTATGGTGGACCCCCCAACCCTTTATCCAATGTGCTCCAAAAGCTGATAAAATCTTTCTCATGTTATGTAAAAGCTTTTCGCAACGTTTCATGAAAATCGATTGGTAATTGTAGGCTACAATAGGGATAAACACCTGAAAAAAAAACTTTTTAACCGGAAGTGACAAACCGGAAGTTGGTATGCAGAAGTATTGAAAACAGTATTAAAACCTTATATACTAAGTTTCAATAAGATCATAGCTCGGGATCAGAAGTTATTCAAGATTTAAACTTAGAGGTGTTCGGGAGACCCCCCGCCATTTTGTCCAAATTTAAAATGAATCCAGATCTTCTATTTTCAAGTGAACCTGTATCATTTGCCAAAGTTTCATCAAGATCCTATGCAGAAAACTCACCCATCCACCCACCCACCCACACACAGACGTACACCAAAATTTTTATTGGCTATTTGGATAGAGGATGGTCCAAAACAAAAGAAAAAACAAAATTTGGGGTATGTAAGATTTTTTTTTTTCACGATAGATTGCATTACTTCACACAATTTAAAATTGTGGTGAAGTAAAAAAAAAAAAAATGTAGTGGTAAAGATGCCGTTGATGTTGAAGTTACGGTAAAGATCGAGGGTGTGGATACTGACGTAGTCTTCGCATCCATGTATCTACCGTATGATGGCACCATTACAACCCACCATCTTTTACATATCGAATGCAAAAAGCCAATTAATCCGAATGACTTACATCCAGAGTGGAGTCAACACTAATCGAATAATAAACTGCGTCAATGACGACGGCTGCGATACGATTTTTAATTTCTTGCCCCATGGTGGTAATAAATTCGTCACATATTGTGCTTGAGAGGTACGACGTTCTTCATAAAAATATCCCAATAACAATCACTTTTATCATTTCATTAAGTTTGCTTCAGATGTCGCATACCTTTTCCTTTGTTGCCATATTTTTCACTATGCTCTTTTAAGAAAGGATCAAATTTAGCCAAAAGTTCAAGAGCTCCAAGAAAGTTGCCATTGTGATTCGAGCCCAGAGTTTCATCACTCTCGGAAGTTCGGAATTAAAACTTTTGTTTTTTATTTATTTTCTTTATAAATTATATATCTTTATTTAAAATATTCGAATAGATTATTGCTTTTAGATTGCAAAATAGAGAAATCGAAAATTTTATTTGGAATTATTTATTTGAGAATCTGAGGAAACAATGGAACCCATAGTTAAAAACTGCTGCAAGAGTATCGTTTGAACTAGAGAATCAATTCATGATACACATTGTATATACTCTATTTCAGAGATTTTTTAAGGGTGTAATTGTTATCGTTTTTCGCAGTTCTGATTACAGACATGCAGTTTTGAATCATCAAAAAATCAGTTCTGTTTTTTAGCCATCAAAAATGAATTTTTAAAAATAATTTAATTTACTAGGGTTTTTTTCGAAGCTAATGACCGTTTTATTTAATAATAAGTTTTGGAAAATGAGGATAAAGGGCCCCCAAAAATTTACCCGCACTAGGGCCCCCTGAACTCTTAATCCGCCACTGATATATATATATATATATATATATATATATATATATATATATATATATATATATATATATATATATATATATATATATATATATATATATATATATATATATATATATATATATATATATTCATAAAAGTCTTATATTGAAGAATAAATTCAAAGGGTTATTTTTCAATTTATGTTAAAATAAATGGTTAGAGCCTATTTTAAGAAAGGCCAAAATTTTTGTAACGTGAGTCACAAAAATGGGAATTTTTTAATTTTTCTAAAAAATACTAGAAATTAAACATTATAGTTTTACATTTACTCCTACCTGATATGTTGCTTAAAACAAAAATCATATTGTCTTTTTTATTGAAACATTTTCAGATCATTTAAAACAAATTTTTATATTGTAACGTGACTCACAAGTAACCTGAGTCACACACAGTAAAATCTGCTTGAAGCTTAAATTAGACCAATTTTTTTTCCAATAAAATGTTTTGACTAGAAGAAAGGGAAAGAAACAGGTAAAGGAGGGAGCTGCTAAATGTAGGAGAAACAAACGTGTACAGCAACCAGCTAAAAAGAGATTAAATTCTTCTGAGGTATATAAAAATACAAGTGCTCTTGGAAGAGCTGTTTCTCGAGTCAGGCGTGCATTGCCCAATTTTCCAAGGCGCAAAGAAGTAGTGGTTAGAAAACTATTCAGCAGCGAATGCAACGTTGATCTTTTGACCAGTTTTGCAACTTCAACAAAACTACCAACAGATCATGCTAACGCACTATGCATGGAAACAAAATTGAAAATAAAAGAATTCTACGAAAAAGATGATATTGGTCGTATGGCACCAGGCATAAAAGATGTTGTAACGATAGTTAAGTACAACTTTATCTTTTCCTTGTATTGCAGTGTACGGAACTGTAGATGCTCCATTATATCAGTTAAGAGTACACAGTAATTAATCCATTGATCATCCTTTAATTCCGGATAGTGTTTTTCTCTGAAAAAAATTACTGATATGTGGGAAAGTATGTAGTTAATTTTTTTCTGTTTTAATTAACGAAAGATATCCCATTTTTCGGTAATTTTATTACAATTTGAATGAATTTTTAAATATTATTAAATTTTTTAATTTCTTTTCGAGAGCCGCACTCATTCTTTCAAAGAGCCTCATGTGGCTCGCGAGCCGCAATTTGGCCATGTGTGATATAATTCATAAAATATTTTTGAATTAATAGAGGGGATACAACGAGTTTATTTTGATTTTAATACTGCCAAAATTATATTTACATTAATTATTAAAATCAATGCATTGTTGCTACAGTGTTGCCAATATTTTTCCACACAAGGTTTCATAGATGAATATAATTAATGTCAAATACCTTTTGAAGCATTAAAATTTATACAGATGTAAAACTAAGCCATATAAAATTTAGTATATATACATTGTCGATAAGAAGTAGGAAATGTAACGTGAGTCACAGAAAAGAGTAACGTGAGTCACACATATTAATTAGAATTAACCTAGTAATTAACATGCAAAAATTGTAATTTAAGTGTTAAACAAGAGCTATGAATGTTCCAATCCTTTTGATGTAAGTTTTTTTAAAATAACTATTGTGCAAGGGGAGAAAATTAACATTTATGTTACCTGTAACGTGAGTCACGCTTATAAATAAAACTGCTGTTCCCTCAATTATATATTTTTCTTTCAAAATAGTATATTTCTCTTCTTTAGGAAGTCCTTTGGTTCATATAAGTAGTGTTTTTTCAACAAAAAAGATCAAAACACCAAATAAATAGCAATTATAAAATCGAAAACTGTCTCATTTTGTAACGTGAGTCACGTGGAATTGCCCATAAGCGCGGTGAACTGGTCATCTCTTCTAGAGAGGAATGTGAGGGAACATGGTCCGAGTGGTCCTTCAGCGAGATTTATGTTTTCTATACAGATGGCTCACTGTTGAATGGAAATGCAGGAGCTGGCGTGTACCTGGAAGCAGATAATGTCATAAGCAGCACGAAATTTCCGCTTGGACGGTTTTGTACTGTTCTTCAAGCGGAGGTCTATGCTATCAATGAATGTACGCATGTAATAACTCGTCTGCGTATGCAAGGGAAAAAAATCTACATCTGCTCGGATAGCCAAACAGCTATCAAAGCACTGGTAAACCCGGAGACTACTTCCAAACTCTTCTATGAGTATAGGAAAAATCAAAAATCTGTGTAGAATAGCGCAACACAACACAATCACTTTGCGGTGGGTTCCAGGTCATAGTGGTATTCCGGGCAACACAAAAGCGGATGAACTTGCAAGGGCTGGAGCGGGCATGAAATAATCAGGTTCAGAAACCGCCTTAGGGTTATCCAAAACGCTGGCCTTGTCACTGTTAAAGGTGAATGCGAACCTCAAGATGAAGGCCTTGTGGAATGCGTCATCAACAGGCAGACAAAGTAAAATGTTTTATCAGATAAAAAGGTTAATTTTCTTTTAATCCTGAAGAGGGAAACTCTCAGAACTGTGGTCGGTGTCCTTACAGGACATGGACATCTAAATAAACACTTTTTTACTATGGGACTCAGAGAAACTCCTGTGTGTGAGTGTTGTCTTGAAGAGGAGGAAGATTCGAAGCACTTTCTGTATGTATGTCCAGCCTTTTCTAGTATCAGAGCTAGGATTTTTGGCTCTGAAACTGTAGAGGCTAGCACTATCAACCTGTCACCAATACAGTTGGTTTTAGATTTCATTAAACTTACAGAAAGGTTTGTGGAATAGTTGTTATGAGACCAAGCTCGGACACGGCGCTATGGATCGTAGAGTCTGCGTGCCAGAACAAGTTCTGCCTCATGCAACCTGTCCAACCCTTTCTAATCTAATCTAACGATGTTTTGATCGTTATCTGTAGTGTATCTGGAATCGGTTGATCTTTAAAGTGGTCAGAATAAATTCTTGACTCAGACAACAAATTAATATCTTCCAAAGAAGTTCTACATAGTGTTTAAGTAAGTAATAAGATTAATCAAAAAATCCTGAATACCCCAATTGAAATTAATGATCTGATAATACCATAATTACTGATACTACCTAGTTTTATTTTTATTGATATCTTTTTTATGCGAGCTTTGAGAATGAAGACGATACTTGAATTAACAACATTGAGTAAAATAAACACTGATAACAAACCATTTTTTTTAGTTATTATAAAAGCAAAAAATATTTTGACAAACAATCAATTGATTTAGCTTATCAATATAAAAAAGACACCTTCGAAAAAGGTCTAATTTGCAAACGCTACATTTAAATATTAACGTTTTACGCGATTGAGTTAAATGTCATGAATATCATAATAATTAATATATTTTTATTATTTTGTACAATTAATTGTACACAAATTACAAACAATAGTGAAAATAGTGAAGAAATTAAGCTTCCCGAATTGCAAAGTGAAATATTTATAAATTTAAATATATTAAGCTCAAAATTTGTCAGAGCGAGTCTTAACATTAGTAAAATATATCGTGATGTAGTAGTAAGACGTTTTGGTGAGAATGTGAGTATTAAAGGTTTGAATGGAAATTATGATTCAGATATGTGTATAAAGCAGATGGGATATTTTTTTGATGAATTAAATCGATCCGAACTATGGGCAATTCAGTGTAAGTAATTTTTGTTTGAATAGTAAAATATATATGACGTTATCAGCAGTCGATAATCACTTATATACAATAGGAATTTGCTCTGAAAAACGATAATTGAACGATAACGATAAATTAAAATTTTTTATTTGAAATCTTCATATCGGCAAAAGATAAGCAGTGATTTAAACATTTATTAATAATAATACAAAGAAGATGTCAAGTACGCTGTGGATATGGTCATGTTTGTTTACAGTTGATAATGTTAGTCAGGTGTATAATTTACTAAAAAATTCGTGCGCAAAGTTTTAAGGACTTGATATAGAACACGTGCCGCAAAATCGTCGTAGTTCGTTTTTTGATAAAATCGTAGATCTTTTTAAATATCTCATAAAATATGAAGGTTAAGGGAAAAATCTTGAAATACTTTTATAGAAAATTAAATTTTCTATAAAAAAGATTTTAATCATTTTGTACTTAAAACTTATATTTCTGATGATATTTTGAAAAAAAACTTCAAATTCAATTCTACTAGGTCATTCAATAAGTCCGTAGGATGACACATAGATGGCGTTACTAGAATTTTTTCCATATGATTTTTATTTAGTACTAACCTTCAAACGATACGTGTATAAATTTGACAGCAATCTGACTATTTATTCGTGAGTTATAGCATTTTGTGTGAAGCAACTTTTGTTTTTGAAAAAAAATGGAAAAAAGTGAATTTCGAATTTCAATAAAGCATTGCTTTTTGATGAAAAAAAATACAGTGGAAACCAAACAATGGCTTGATAAACATTATGCAAACTCTGCTCCATCGAGACAAATGGTAGAGAAGTGGATGGCTGAATTTAAATGTGGTCGTACCAGCACAAAAGATGCAGAGCGCAGTGGACGCCCAAATGAGGCTGTTATTCCAGAAAACATAAAAAAAATCCACAAATTGGTTATGAACGATCGCAAATTGAAGGTGCACGAAATAGCTGACATTGTAAAGGTAGCAGATGGTAGTGTTTTTACCATTTTACATGAACATTTGGGTATGCGAAAGCTCTGTGCAAATTGGGTGCCGCGTGAGCTCACAGTCGACCAAAAACAACAACGAATCGATGCTTCGGAGGAGTCTTTGGCACTGTTAAACCGCAATAAAAGGGAATTCTATCGTAGATATGTGACAATGGATGAGACATGGTTTCACAATTACACACCAGAATCCAAAAGACAGTCAGCTGAGTGGACAGCAGTCGACGAACCGAATCCAAAGCGAGCAAAGACGCAACAGTCGGCCGGTAAGGTGATGGCATCTGTATTTTGGGATACGAACGGAATAATATTCATCGACTATCTCCAAAAAGGAACCACCATCAACAGCGAGTATTACTGTGAACTTTTGGATCGATTGAAGGCTGAAATCGCAAAGAAACGGCCACATTTGCAAAAGAAAAAAGTGTTGTTTCACCAAGATAATGCACCGTGTCACAGATCGATGAAAACGATGGCAAAATTGAATGAATTGGGCTTTGAATTGCTTACCCACCCACCATATTCTCCAGATTTAGCCCCTAGCGACTTTTTCCTGTTTTCAGATCTCAAGAGAATGCTTGCTGGAAAGAAATTTAAGTCCAATGATGAAGTAATCGCTGAAACTGAGGCCTATTTTGACGAGAAAGAGAAATCGTACTATAAAAGTGGTATAGAAAAGTTGGAAAATCGCTATACTCGTTGTATCGCCCTCGAAGGCATGTTACTTATAAAAACATAAATTAAGAAAAAGTTCTAATCTTTTTTTTTTCTTTTCATGATTATAGTTTTATTGTTTTTATTCCATATGCAGAAGAAAAAATTAGTAGTTTTCCGTCAACCTTTTTATTTAAGTTTCTTACGAGTTACAAAGATTGACAACTTTTTTTTCGAATTTTTTTAGAGGGCGTCTGAGAAAATATAATTTTTAACGACCAGTCTAATATACATACGTTCAAAAACAGTTATATTATAAAGTAAAAAGGGACAAAAGATGCATACAAATTTATACATGTAAAAACAAAATTTAATGGTGTATGGTCAATTTGGTCATACAACTGGTGTATGCTGCAAGTTGCAAAACCAACACACACTAACACGGAGCCCAAAGGCCATAAATTTAAATTTAAATTTAATAAATTTAAGTAACCGTATGACCAATTATTATTATTGGTGTAGGTCGTTGGGTGTTTATGTTTTTGTTCTGATTTTCATGTTGATATATAGTACTGAAATTTGTAATAAGTCGTTTTTAGGATATTTTTTAGATGGTTTTGATTCTTTATTCAGAGCCAGAATCGAAATAGGGTCGATCGTTACAGTAGTCCCAAAGGAGAATATCCAAACAGTCTAATACTCGAATACTAGTAATAAAACCCTATAACCCCAAAACTTACGGTTATAATTGAAGGTACAAATAGCTTTTTATACATAAATATGTTATGGTTCCCACTGTTTTGAGATGAGGCATGATAAAAAAGGACATTGCTGTAATTGATTTATCTCGAAAACCACTTTTTCGATTTCAATAAAACAAATGACTGAAATTACAAAAAAGGAAATTGATACAACTTTGAAAAAAATTTACTATTTATTTAACGTTCGCGTCTATAGGCTTGGACATATTGCGAAAAATTTGTTCTTAATTAATCAACAAAACAACTTAAATAATTTTTTTTCGTGGTCGAGCAAGATGTTAGATGTCATATAATAGGGCTTATGTTTTGAGCTTATCGTATATATTTGGCATTTAGTTTGCAACTGCCAAGTTTTTGGATATATTATCGAACTGTTATTATTTATAAGAACCAAACAGGGTTTTTCAAATGTTATAGATGAAGAGGGACGACTTATAACGAAAAAATATCGGTGAGCTAATTATTCTGGCACTTAAACGAGTTTTTTTTATTTTGATGAATACAATTTAAAATAAATTTTGGAAAAAAAATGTCAGAATAGGTTCGGTACTTATTTTTGTTTCGTTATTAACCATCGAAAGCTATGTGTGTCACCTGGACACAAAATCTCAGAAGCTACTTTGTCTATTCAGCCCAAAATTATAAACACAAGTTTCTTAGGCCAATATTTCCTATGACATTGATTTTCGAATCCGCAGGTTAATTGTGGCCCGAGATATGGCAGCCAAAACGTCCCCATTTTATTTTTGTTATATATATAGCAATGTACGATATTTCTCTGAGCTTTCAATAGTTTCGTTTCATCCATTTACACGGTTCTAGTTTTTATCAAAAGACAAAAACATACAAAATACTCCTTGTAAATAATTATAGTATGTATATCATTTCCAGCAAAAATTTTTGTTTATAAAACAACTACCAACTATTTTTATACACACATGTAAGTTAATCTAATGATTCGTTTTCTTCCAGTGTTCGATTCTTGGGGTAACATACCATCTGGTATTTTTTCTGGAAATCGATTTAGTTTCGGTAATTTTGACCAATGTCTAGAGTTTCGAAAAGAAATCCTAACATCAGATATAGGTACAATTCAGGGGCAATATTGTTTAGCGCACATTCATCTTGATTTAAGTCTATTCAACTCAATATTTACACACCAAAATAGCGAATTCAATCTCGGAATCGCAATTTGTATTCCAAATAGTTGTGATCCGGAATATGTAAGAGATACTATAGAAATTTTCTTAAAGCAATTTAATCTTGTAACTCCTACAAATATTGATCAAAGTGATACATGTTTTATGACTGTTAAGACGGATATGGTAGAGACAGGAGAAAATATGTCAATGATGTAGGTATTAGTTTACAAAACAATTTTATTTTCACTCATAAATATATTTTTATTACTTTTAGATTAGTTCTACTGCTATTCGTGATGCTAATGATCTCATCGACTTTATTTGATATAATAGCAGGACCAAAAGAAAAACGACAGTACAAAGCGTTGTTGTCATTTTCAATTATAACTAATTTGAAAAAAATATTCTCGGTCAGTCGAATAAAATCACCAGATGTTTTAGATTGTTTGAATGGCATCCGAGTTATGTCTATTGTTTGGATTGTATTTTGTCACAGTATATCAATTACCTTATTGGGACCAATTATAAACACTAGTTACATAACAGAAGTAAGTAAGGGTTTTTTCATTCTTAAATTTATTAAATAAAGTCTGAGAACAGTAACAATAAGTAAACATCTGTGCAGTTCATATTTTTTACGTCAGTGCTTGGACCATACCTGGTATCTTTCAGTTGATATGGAACTTTTTTTATATCCACATAATTTTATTGCCACTTTGGAGATGGAAAGAAAAGACAGTACCTAGAGATCACAAATATATATTTCGAATACGACTTTGAAAATCGGTACCTTATGGCTGTTTTTAAAAATTGCTTCCTTCAGTATTATAATAGGTGCCGTTGATTTGACTGAAACAACTGAAAAACCAACAACAATTGCATTCAGTTTATCAGTTACTCAAATCAAACACGGCTATCACAACCACAATTTCTTTATTTTCTTGAATCCAAATTTTACGTTGGTTTTTGTAATACAATTTAATTTATTTTCAGTGGATTTCAAATGTATATTCAATGGTTGTAATATGGGGTCATGTATCTGTAGACTCATTTTTGTTAATAAGTGGTATACTTGTTACCTGGTCATTCTTCAGAGAGCTCGATAAAAGGTATTCTACAAAAAAATTTACAATTTTAAAATATAATTAATACAATTAATTTTTGTTTTAGGAAAACAGTTAACATACCCTTATTATACCTGCATCGATATCTTCGAGTGACACCGCCATTAGCAGCTTTGGTTATGTTTACAATTTCGCTATATCATTACATAGGAAACGGACCTATTCACAGCGAAATTATGAGCAGTCTGGTTGATCCATGTATGAAATATTGGTGGACTAATCTTCTTTATGTACAAAACTATGTCAATCCGTATGAATTGGTAAATATTATTAATAGCAGAGTTACTTTTCTTAAAAATATGTTCAATAAATTTGTTTTTACATCAGTGCTTGGAGCATACCTGGTATCTTTCAGTTGATATGCAACTTTTTATTATATCCCCATTAATTGTATTGCCACTTTGGAGATGGAAAGAAAAGGCAGTAGGAGGTATAGTTGTTTTGATAACCATATCCATGGCATTTACCTTTGCAACATTCTACACCAATGAATTAAAACTTAATATGATCAATATGAAAACGTAAGTTGGTAGGCTTTTTGTAATATTTAAATTTAAAAAAATTTTGGTTAAATGAATTTTAGTGAAAACTCCGATCAACTACTAGCAAAAATTTATTATGCAACTCACACCAGAATGGCATCATGGTTAATTGGTGTTTTATTAGGATACTTTTTGTTTAATACGAGACATCAACGATTTGATTTATCGAAATTGTGGGTTGGATTAGGCTGGTTTTTAGCAGTGGGAACCATGATTGCAGTAACAATTGGACCATATAATATTCAACAAAAAGATTATGTTGAACATTTACTTGAAAGTGCCATTTATACAACATTAAGTAGAGTTGCATGGTCTCTAGCAGTTTCTTGGATTATATTTGCCTGTGTTAAAGGCTATGGAGGAATTGCAAATGTATTTCTTTCAATGAAATTTTGGCTCCCATTAGCACGTCTTACATATTCTATTTATTTAATTCACTATCTCTACATATATGCTCGAGTTGGATGGATAAAGAGTACAATCTATTTCAGTCCTTTAATTGCAGTTCAAGATTTTTGGGCAGATTTTGGTATATCTGTGTGTTGTGCTATATTTTGGTTTTTTGTTTTTGAATCGCCGATAACCACATTGGAAATTTTAATATTCAAAAAAAGTAAGTGTTTTTTTCTTAATAATTATACTCCATACATATCTGCTAACTTTGTGCTTATGTGATTATAGTAAGACAAGTTAATTATCCTAAAATGGAGGAGGAACCTCTTACACCATCTCCATATACAGGATATCCAATTAATTCTGGAATGATTTTAATGGACAATGATACATTGCCGATAGTAGAAAACTCTGGGGTAATGCAGTAAAAAAACTTAATGTAAAATTAGAATTATTTGTTAAATATAATTAATTATTTTTACAAAGCTACAGTAATTGAAAACTAAATATTGTTTTGAAGAGATGATTTATGCTTGGTTTTAAACAATGGTTAAAGTGAAAAGATAGACGAATTAAACAGAGAAGCAACTTAAATATTTAGAATTATAAAAATTATTCACTGAAAAAACATGTTCTATTTCAAATGGAACAACAACCTTACCGTACAACTTAGACGAATATATAAGGCGTATATGGCGGATCGAACTCCGAAATTGATTCAACAGCTGTACACATACAAAACGGTGTAATTGAGGCTACCTCACGTAATGTTTATGTGAAATTTAAAAATAGTTCAATTAATTTCAAATACTTCTATTTTGGAATGGTAAAATCATGAAATATAACACCAAAGTAAATCTTGTTCATGAAAATAGTTATTAACTTCGTTCAACTACAGTTATTGTATTGCATGTAACACTTTATAATTTAAATAAACCACATTCTGTTGTCAGGAAAATGTTTACCTGTAATTAGCATGGTCATCTTAAGCATCATAATTTAAAGTTTCATATTTTTTTATTTGAATTCTTGTATGAAAAATTATATTAATAAAGGATAAAATGTTAATTATGAATTATTTATGTAATTATTATAACATTTATAATAATTATTTATATTTTATTTTAGTTTGAATCAAAAATATAAAACAAAATATATATTGATATTGATTTTAAATAAAATGGCTATTGAAAATTTCATATTTGCAATATCAAACTTTGATGTCTCATGTTGTTTTAGGAAAATTTTGCAAATTTGATATAAACTTTAAGAAAAAACAATCATTCTTTTCTCACAAATTTATTGCAAAATAAATAATAATTAATATATATGGTGTAATTTTATATAAAATATTATAAAATAAAATACATTTTTGATTTTAAGATTATATTCAATTAAATGTCGGTTGAATATTTTCACAAACAAAAATTATTAATACCTTAAAAAATTTTCTAAAACATAAACTTGATTTTTATAAAAAATTATTATATAATATAGCATAATTCTTAATAATAATTTATATGGTATTTTAATTTGTATTTAAATTATTTAAAAAGAAAATATGACATTTTATAATAATTTTGTTTATAAAAATAGCCGTTTGAAAGATCTCCAAAATATATTTGTAGAGTTGTTATGAGGTTTTTTATAACAACGTTCACAGAATCGCAATTAACATGCTGATTCTGACATACCCTCACAGATGTAAAAATAGTCATAGCAAAGACTTTTCTCTTAGCTAAGACTAAAACCTCTTAAATGCGATTCTGTGTGTAGTCACAACTGTGAGATGTCAAAAAAAAACCTCTTAACGTAAGGCCATCAAACATGGTCATCTTAAGCATCATAACTTAAAGCTTCATATTTTTTATTGAAATTCTTGTATGAAAAATTATATTAATAAAGGATAAAATATTAATTATGAATTATTTATGTAATTATTATAAAATTTATAATAATTATCTATTTTTTATTTTAGTTTGAATCAAAAATATAAAACAAAATATATATGGATATATATTGATTTTAAATAAAATGGCGATTGAAACTTTCATATTTGCAATATCAAATTTTTACGTCTCATGTTGTTTTATGAAAATTTTGCAAATTTTATATAAACTAAAGAAAAACAATAATTCTTTTCTCACAAATTTATTGCAAAATAATTAATACATGGTATAATTTTATATTAATTCTATATAAATTATAAAATAAAATACATTTTTGATTATTGAAAATGGCGTTTGGTATTTTCACAAACAAAAATTATTCATATCTTAAAAAATTTTAATAAACATAAACTTGATTTTTATAAAAAATTATTATATAATATACCATAATTCTTAATTATAATTGATATGGAATTTTAATTTGTATTTAAAAAGAAAATATGACATTTATAATACTTTTGTTTATAAAAATAGCCGTTTGAAAGATCTCCAAAATATATTTGTAGAGTTATTATGAGGTTTTTTATGACAACGTTCACAGAATCTCAATTAAGATATTCCTCTTAAAAAAATTGTCATAACAAAAATAATCATAGCCAAGACCTCTTAACTCAGAATCAGCCTGTTAGATATTCCTCTTAAAAAAATTGTCATAACAAAAAAATCATAGCTAAGACCTCTTAACTCAGAATCAGCCTGAAAAATTGATGTAAATCAATTGTTCTTTCAGCCAAAATTTTTGATGTTTTTTTATGTAAATCAATTTTATGAAATTGAGATTTTTTAATGAATTCATCTTCCAGCAAAAACTAATACAAATACACACGTATAAAAACAATAACAATCTTGACACCATTGTTTGAATTTATTATTTGTGGATAGTTTTTTGTGATTATTAGGTGCATTTTATAAAATTAAATATAAATTCTGTAAGTGTATAAATATTTTGTGTTTACACAATAATTTTAATGTAAATTTAAATCGAAAATGTTTTATTTTGTTACTAATACTAATACAACAATAATGAAAATCATGCGGTTTGTCTGTTCTTTCAGCCAAGTTCAAAATTGATGCACATCAAAAACCTGAAAGAACTCCACATAACTGTTTTACATGACGATGGACATTTTTTTCTGAATTTTTGAGTCTACATTCACATGATTGTTTTTTTCGTTGTTTTTTTTAATATCGTTCTACAACAACAAAAATATGAAGATATCGTTTAAATTTTTTTCCCCTGCTAAATCTGTCAAAATATTTACTATTTAGTATTTTGAAGAGAGAACCCGCTCGGCATGAACATCGGAAAGATACCTTAATGCTATCTAAAAAATGGTGTCTTTTAGAACTCATAAAATTTTTATCTTTTTGACAACTTTTTGAAGAGATCACTTTATTGAGACCAAAAAGAAACCTATATGATAACTATACTGTCGGTGTTTTAAGACCTAAATATGATACCAAATTGTCAACATTCTAGCATAACTTAAAATCGGTATTGGTTGATTTGAACAAACTTTCATGGTGAACATGGGCAGCTGTAATATTGTTTTTAATTTAATTTTTATATAATTTCACTTTTTGGGATATAAAATTAACATGTCACTACATAAACAGTGTTTAATAGGCTATATAAGATCTCAAATTGCTAGTAATATAGCTGTAGTGATTAAATATAAAATAAATAACAAATAAAATAAAATTTTTGAATATATAAAATAAATAATGGTTTGATGATATATATTACTATGTAGTAACATATATATATATATATATATATATATATATATATATATATATATATATATATATATATATCGTAATATATCATATCATAATATATTGTACTACATGATCCTGCGAAAAATCTGGGAATTCAATTTATAAAGTGTTGTGGAAACTAGTAACTGGATGAAATATTTTTATTACCATTATCATTTTTCAGATATTCCTCTATACATCAAACCATGCCAATAAACATCAGGCATGTATTATTAATATAAATGCAATTCTATCAACCAGTTCTAAAGCTCATATAGTTATGAAGAAAAATCTATAGTACCAGGAATCAACAGTACATATTGAAAAGCTGTGTGACATTTCTTTTAGATGTTATTATTTTATTTAAATTTATTTTATACAATGGATTATTTATAGTAAAATAAAAAATAAAGTGAAGTAGTCTGTTAATAATGATTTTAATTATTTAAAATAACCTAACGAAATAACCCTTAATTGAACTAAAAAATCTAATAACTTTTTGATCTCTCTAAAATGGTATCATTTAGAACTCAAAAAAATGTTATCTAACTGATATCTTTTCAAAGAGATCTAAACTATGTCAGCAAGTGGCGCATTAGAGGGTTTTTTGATATCCTTATGTTATCTTTTTGATAAATATTTTGGATGTCAGATCTAAAAACGGTTACCTTTAAGAGCTCATTATGACAACTTTTCGCCGAACGGGAAGCCAACATTTTTTATTATTTCATTATCTATTTAACTTGTAAATAATTTAACAAATAAGTATAAATTTTGGTGTTCAACGTATATATGTTTAATATATATACATTGACTCTGATCTATTTGATAAAATTGTTTTATCGTCCTTGATTTTATTTCTCAGAAATGAAATCTGAGAAATAAAATCAAGGACGATAAAACAATTAACAAATAAGATTATCATAGCTAGTAAAGTACTTATTCATGTTTTGGTTAGAGGCCTTTAAATTTCTTGCCTTTCCTCGATTTCTAAATATTCTACTTATAAAATATCACTCGTATTCTTAATTTTAATGAAATTTCAATTTAAAGATAATAAAACACCAATTTAATTAATCGTTACAGCATTTTTAAACATTTGCAACAATTTAACCGATAAAAAGTTTAAAGAAAAACAACGATAAAAAACAACCAAAACTACTACGACCGAGATAAATTGGATTGTTTATATCATGTGCGTTCGATTTGAGTGAAACAACTGAAAAAACAACAACAATTGCATTGAATTTTTCAGTTGCTTCAATTGCTTCAGTCAAATCGAACACGGCTATCCGTTGGCTTTTGTGAGCTTTAGTTTTGAGATTGAAATAAAGAGGTGCTAGTTTCTATACGTTTTTGTATGTAGAAAACAACAACCAAAAATGAAAAAAACAACGAGAAAAACAGTTATGTGAATGTAGACTAAAGCATTCTGAATGTGAATGTAGACTAAAGCACTAAAGCAATTCACATACAACAGAAACAGAAACAGAATTTCATACAAATTTGACAGATAAAAATTCGGTTTCTGTAAAATTTGTATGGAATTCTGTTTTTGTTTCTGTTGTATGTGGTTTCAAGTCTTAAGGGACAAATTATATGAAAATATGTATTATATAATGCTCAGTATTCTGGTCGAGCGAAGCTAAACTTTAACAAGGTCTCCACAAAAATACAGATAAAACTGAAGCTAAAAAATGTATGTAGACATTTGTGTAGAGATAAGTTCTGACAGTTGTCTGACATTTTAGCCATTAACCCATTTTCAGTCTTTTTTTCCTTTTAATTTGATCTACACGCTCAACCTCTAGAGCATCATTGTTTATTTCGTTATTGGCACTCTCGAAAACGTTTTCAAAATACGAATGACCTAAATATTCGGCTTCAAAATACATTTTGAAAACTAAAAGGGATAATTTCTTTTACAAACGCACATTTACTTTAACCACACAATTACTTTAAACGCACAATTACTAAATACAATAAAAATGTCAAAATTTAGCGTTCAATTTAATGTCTCGTGCATTTAATTTGCTGCGAAAACTGTGTAGACATTGTAGTAGAGCCATCTATATTACAATGCGCAAACTATCATTTTGAAATTATTTCCGCGTCGAGCAGCATACTGATCAGCGAACTCATTAGCAAAATTTTTTATTTTATTTTTTAAGAGCTAAATTTCACGTCAAATTTATATGAAATTTTTAGCTTCGCTCGAGCAGGATACTGAGCTTAAAACTATAAATACTCATAAACCAATATTTTATGACGTTATTTAATAACGTTAATAAACATATACCGTTAACTCAATACCTACCGGATAATTTTTGACATAAAATTAATTATTTAATCTATAGCTAGTAGTTAATTCGAGCTATATAATATAAATTAGTTATAGCTAGTCGTTCGTGCTATAAAACTTCAGTCTTCAGTGCTTATTTTAGTTAATCCTAATTTATTTTCCTTCTCAATTTGTATAATAATTAGTTATAATATGTAAGTGAATTTCGTTTCGTACGTATTTTATTTTTGATCTGACAGTTAATTTTGTTCGTTTCGTAAAAAAACGTTTAATTTTTAATATATGAGATTTCATATTTTAAATGAGTTTATTATTTCTAAATTAAATTAAATAAATAATTCTAAATTGAACAAAAGTGTGTGAAAATAGTTTACTATTATTTTAAAGTACATGTCATAAATGCCATTTTTTTACCCATACAACAATATTTGAAAAACAGCTGCTTTCATGTTTGTTTGGTCACCGAAATCTTTTTCGATCAAATATGACATACCAAACGAAATTCACATAAATAATGAGATTTTAGTACAGCCGGATGATATTTGACAAAAACTTATCAGTTTTCATGATATGTACCACCACTGCAAATATATCGAGAGTTTAGCTACGGTGTAAATATACATTTCAAAATGTTAATGAGTTGTCTCGTCTAGGTTTCTGTCAAAAAACGTAAATAATAACATTAAAACAAAATTAGTTATGTAAACAATAGAATTTTTTTATTTATTCACTTTAACTGTTTTTAAAAACTATATTAATTACATAATGAATAATATTTTTTGAGGTATTGGGTTTACTCATTTAAAAGTAAAAAGCAAGTAAAAACTCGTTTGTAAACCATTCAAATTGGAATATGTATTTTATTCGACGTCGGAGATTGCTAAAAAGGTGATTAATCATGACTTGTTTCTCATTTCTTCATATTTAGTTTTTAACCAATATTCAAGCAGTTCAAAGTAGATATAAAATTAGTTGTTTTATTCTACATAAAAATGTTTCTCAAAAAATGTCTGAAAATAAATTTAAGACTATTAAGCATTTACCTCATTGGATTATTTCTAATTTTGTGGGTCTGTGATGTGTGAGTATTCCTTAATATTATTCATAATTTAAAATGTAAATGTAATGATTTTCGTATACAAATACAGAAAAAATAATATTTTAATTTGATGTTTCTCATACGAGTTTGATTTTTTTGATTAACTATATAACAATTGCTTGTACACAGAAGTTTAAATAAACCAGTGTGTTTAATTTCCGTTACGTTGTGTAATAGTAAATCGTTTGGTATTTTTGTGACATTGCAATTTTTTTCGTTTTATTGAATGACAAAAATATATGTCTCCTCTTGTGGAATTTTTTGAACTTTGTACATGGTGTCAACAATCTTATTTATTTAAAGAAAATCTGCTACGTCGGACTTTCGTCCAATAAGTATTCTCTCGGTTTTGTCTAAGGTTGTTGAGAAACTGTTGGAAAGGCATGAACAACGACAAACAATAAAGTTGCTGGGGGATATTAATTCTACTTGGGCGCCAAGGTTTTTTTTTATTTGATATAGAATCACTCACTGAAGCGAATAAAATCAAAAGGAGTTGTATATCAGCCCCGGGGTTCAAGATACAGGCCTTTGAGAAAATCAAAATCCATACAAGATTACACTGTTTTGACAAGAATTTTTTCTGTGTTTTTTAATTTTTTCTTTATTTCCTATGTGCTTATAAGATAAACAGATCAAAACTGTCCCTTTTACTAAATTTTCTTAATTTACCCTAAAAATAATAAAAAAAATCCGCTTGCGCCTAAGTTCAATTAATCATGCCAGTTGCTGTGAAAACCATATTTTACAACTTGTACGCTTATTGACGAACTCTATTAGATCCAAATCCAATACTAATAGAAAAAGAACTTCAATTTTGCTGCGGTTTGATTTAGCAAATCGTTCGATTCCACAGGGGCCCTATTCCCGAACACATATATGTCAATCGGCAATATTATCAATTTCACCAAAATCCTTAACAACTTTGTTTAAAAATGGTATTCTGTACGGTGTACCTCATATTTGTGTCAAACAAATTTTTACAAAATTATAACAGATTTTTAGTACTAGATTCGTACTTTTGACAACTAACTTTTTTAATCTTAAAAGATGCACAATAAAATAAAAATATATTTTTTTTTTTTTTTTTTTGTTTTACTTTATTTTTTTTGGCTTGGGCATGCCATGGACATGACATTTTGTTTTTTCAGCCCATATCACCAACATTTTTATACATTTGAAATGTGAACCAAGATGAACTGTCGTGAGTAGAATGAAACACTTTTCTTCCCAACGTCATGCGCTAGACCAACTTGATTAATCAAGTTGTATCTGTCATTCCGCTGAATGAAGAAAAAACTTCTTCCCTCTTCACCACACCTCTTAGCTTACAACTATTTTATTTTGGATTTTTATATAATTCTATAAGATTCTATATTTGTATAAACAATAAATGGTAATTCATAGTTGGTTGAGTTTATACAATATCAAATATGTGGTAATTTCTTTTTGTTTGAGTTTATATAATGTCAAAGTTTCTTTAAAAAATATTTCAACTAATATGTCAAATTACTATGACATGAAATTATATTTATGTTCAGTATTTCTTAAATCAAAATATTGGATTTTTTTATATAATTCTCCAAACTTCTATATTTGTATACACAATAAATGGTAGTTCATAGTTGTTTAAGTTTATACAATATCAATTAAATAGTAATTCATTTTTGTTTGAGTTTATATAATGTCAAAGTTTCTTTCAAATTTTTTATTCTATATGTCAAGTTCCTGTGGCTGGCAGTATTTCTTAAATCAACATATTGAATTTTTATACAATTCTACGAACTTCTCCATTTGTATAAACAATAAATGGTAATTCATTGATACAATTGATTGATATCATTGATACAATGTT
Source organism: Diogma glabrata (assembly GCA_963693315.1). Taxonomy (NCBI): domain Eukaryota; kingdom Metazoa; phylum Arthropoda; class Insecta; order Diptera; family Cylindrotomidae; genus Diogma; species Diogma glabrata. Next base: position 31,080,811 of record OY856187.1, on the reverse strand, counting down.
TTTGTTTGAGTTTATATAATGTCAAAAAGTTTTTTTTTTATATGTCAAATTATTGTGACGTGAAATTATATTTATGTTCAGTATTTCTTAAATCAGAATATTATTGTTCACATTGTATTATTATTAAATGTTTTTATCTTGGTATATAACAAATTGATTCCATTAGAGATTAAATTTTATATTTTTTAAAATTAGGTTGTATTTAAAAAAAAAACAAAGTTAAATTCAAGTTATATTTTTTTTTTTTTTTTTTTTTTTGTACTGAAATTTTGTATTTTTTAATAAATTGTATAACCTGTCGGTTATAATTATTGTTATTAATATTAATTTTCATTCAGATGGGTTGACCTTATGGTACTGTTTTTGTTTATTTCTGATTTATCAGATATTTGTTTATTTATATAATTTCTAGTTGTTTCCTTAAGATAAGAAAAGTAGCTAGGTTATTATATTTTCTATTATTTCTAATTAATATTTAGATTTCTCATTACGATTTTAACGTATTTTAATTAGTTTTTTTGTTGTGTTATTTATCGTTATTCAGTGTGTAGTTTTTATGTTTTAGTCAGAGTTGATATGTGTGGGCTTTATTCATCAATTGAGGGCTGTTATCTCTTCATTTAGAAAATTGTTGTTTTTACGAGTACTCAACGGTCCATCAATATTACCTTGGTTTAACTTATTGTTATAATTTTTGCTGTTTTATTATACGCTCATTTTGATGTCATTCAAAAATGCTAAAATTTCTTTGTATTCGTTTAGTTTCCGATCCTTTAAAATGTCCGTCACAGATTTCAGTCCTAAACTATTGTACTTCATCCTGTTGGAATTATACAATGGGCATCTTTCTATTATATGTATTATATTATCGGTAACGTTACAGATGTTGCAGATATCGTTGTCTATTTTTTTTATTAGTTTTAAGTATTTTTTGTCATAAGTGTGGTTTGTTCTTAATCTGGTAATGAGGTTTATGTCGTAGGTTCTCCAGTTGAGTTTGTGGAACCATGGTATGTTGTTAGTTTTTCCCTGTATATTATCTTTGTGTGCTATCCCTTTGTTTATGGTGCTCTCTAAGAAAATTGTGTTCCACTTTTCGTACATTAATTTTTTAAATATTTTAATGTTCTCTTCTATCGGTATTATGGCTTCAGTTATTGTTCCCCTGTCTATCCCCGATTTAGCAGCCTCATCTGCCTTGTCATTTCCCATTATGTTTATATGGCTGGGGATCCAGTATATGTTTATTTTTATGTTATATTTAAAGAGCTTATTAATGATTATTGTTTCATATAATTTTGAATTGCCTGTAGGATCGAAGTTTTGAAGTGATCTGCATGAGCTCAGCGAGTCTGTAACTATATATATTGTTTTGTTCGTTTGTGGATTTGATAATTCCAGAGCTTTTAGTATGGCCATTATTTCCAGGGTTTTTATAGATAGTTCCTCTACCACTTTGAAACTATGTGCTATTTTATCATTACTAAAGTAAATTCCTATACCTCTTCCTTTGTTGGTGATAGAAGCGTCCGTAAATATGATGTTATCTGTGGGGATCCTGTTTAATAGTGCCGTAGCCAACGTTTTAGAGAGTGCCGTAGGAGTGTTTTTTTTTCGATTGAAATAGTCAGTAAAGTGTCTACCTGAAGGTGGTTTTTTATGGCGTCTTTATCCCAGATGTAGTCTGGTTTTACTGGAGTTAATTCTAATTGAGTTTTATACTGTACATATGCTGACCTTATCACCTCACAGCAAGTATTATTCCTGATTAGTTTGCTAATGTCTGAATTAATGTAGAATTGTTTAACTATATACTTGTAGATAGAAAGGTCTATCTTGAGTTTTATTGTGATTTCGCCCGCTTCAGCTATAATAGCAGATATCGGAGTTGAATTGGTCAGTCCTAAGCAGATCCTGTAGCGTTTGTTTATTATTTTCTGTAACGCGTTTAGATGTTTTTTGTTGGTAGTAGTTATATCCCCGTACAGAATTCTGCTTTGGATGAGTGCTTTGTGTATGTTGAGTAAAGTTGATGGGTGTGCACCACCCTTTTTCCTGGCAAACACCTTTATTAAGTTTATGTTTTGGTTGCATTTGTCAATAATGCCTTTATTATTTAGATTAAAGTTCATTTTACTATCCACCATATAGCCTAGAATTTTCATGTTTTCCACTTCCTTGATGGTTTTGTTGTTGTAGTTGATCTTCACTGTTCTATTATCTAATCTGCCGTGCTTCTTGGTTATTTTTATGAATGAAGTTTTGTCAGTATTGATTGTTAAAAAAAGTTCCTCTAGCTTTGATATAAATTGACTTAGCAGGTTGTTGGCGTTTTCTTCCGCTAACCGTCTGTTGTATGCTGATGTAATTAAAACGAAGTCGTCTGCATACTGGAGAATCGTGTTTTGATAGTTGCTCAGAGTATGGATCGAGTGTGTATAAATATTGAATAGTAGGGGACTAAGTGGATCTCCTAGAGGTATACTGGTGCTGGTTGTTTTAGTGTAGCTGTAGTTACTTCCCTCGAAAATGGTTTCTCTGTTGATTAGCATTTGGTAAATCCAACTAATTATCTCCTCTGGAGTTTGTATGTTATATAGAATATCAATTAGTTTTTTTATGTTGACGTTGTCGAATGCTTGGCAGATGTCCGCACCGATGATGATGGTTATCTTGCCGTTTTTGGTGTTGTTCTCCACCAGGCTGTTTATTTTTATCATCATGTCTTTAGTGGATTTGTTTTTTCTAAATCCCATTGAGTTATCTGGGATTGTGTTTTTGTTTTGTAAATGTTTTTCTAACCTGCTAATTATCATTTTATTCAATATTTTCTGGAATACGTTCATTAGTTGAATCGGTCTATAGCTGTCGGGTGAAGTAGGGTCTTTACCTGGTTTAAGGACTGGTATGATTTTGATTTTTTTCCATTCGTTTGGAAATCTTCCTTTGAACCATAACTTATTGTAGTGATCAGTGATTTTTTTTATGTGATTGTCCCCCAGAGCTTTTAAATTTTGTAGGATATTTTATTTATACCAGGGGAGGTGTTTTTTGAGCTATTTATAATGTCAACGATCTCGAAGTTTAGGAACTCGTCTATTAGCGGGGTGCATCCGTTAAATGACAGCTTATCTTTGTTGTCAATTATTCCTTCTACTATGTTTTTGTCCATAAATCTTTTAATGTTTGTGAAATCATCGAATAAGTTGCTTTTTTCTTCTCCCTTATTTTTGAAAGCGTTGATTTTTCTCCATAGATCCTTGATGTTGCAATTAGGGTTAATGTTATTCAGAAAAGTGTTAAACGCTTTCTTTTTTTGCCATTTTATTTCTCTCTTGAGGGTTGCTATGCTTTTGTTTAATTCTATTTTAGCAAAGGTATTTTTTTTGTTTCTGTTGTGAATTTTCAGTTTTACTCGTTTTGTTTCCCATAGTCTTCTTATTTTGGGGGTCCACCAGATCTTTGGGGTATATTTGTTATCGTATTTGGTGTAACTAGAGAATTCGTTTATTGTATTTACCAAATCTTCTTCATAATCTTCTAGGTCAATCGTATTTGTAGGGTCTAATGCATTTAATTGTTCTAAGCATTTATTGAATTTGAGGCACCATCTTCTCTTTGTTGTAAATTTTAGTAGCCCATTTGTGTTTGTTATTAGTGGGAAATGGTCCGAGTTACCAATTAGATTGAGATCTCTGTGCCATGAAATATTATTTGTTATGTCTGTAGATGATAATGTTAAGTCTATAGCTGAATTTTTATAATTTGTACCTTTTCTGGTGTGGTCACCGTTGTTTAATATCGTGAAGTTGGAGTTTGTTATTAGGTTGGCGACTAGGTTCCCTTTGTGGTTATCTGGCCCGTTCACTTCCCACAAGCAATTTCTTGCATTAAAGTCCCCCATGATAAATGTGTTAGTTGAACCATCGTGTATATCCAGTATGTCACCCAGATTCTTTTTTAAATTACTTAGGTCGATAGTGGGGGGGATATATATTTCTACCAGTTTTACTTTGTTGCCTTGTGAGTCTGCAATTGTGGCTTCTATATATTCAATAGGATTGAATTTATTTTCCTTAACTAGTTTTTCTATTTTGAATTCTTTACTTATTAAAAAACCCACCCCTCCATAACCGTCATGTCTGTTGTTTAATCTTATTTCGTAATTTTTAAACTTGATTCTATCGTTGTCTCTGGTCCATGTTTCGCACAGGCAGCATATGTCGATTTTGTTGTTGATTAGATAAAGTTCTAGCTCATCTTTGTTAGCTTTTAAGCTTCGAATATTTATTTGTAATATTTTCATGTTGTATACAGTTGTTCGACGAGTTTATCTTTTTTATGCCTCTAGTCTTTATTATGTGTCTGCGATGTTGAGTGATTGGGGGGAGGTGTTTATCACTTATGTGCTTTTTGGGGTGACTTGTGATCCATCGGATCGGTTGGACTTCAGTTGGCTTATAGTTATTTTCTGTTGTTTTCCTCGTCGCGGTACATTTTGTGAAAATGTTATGTTGTGTATTGGTGTGATTTAATGTATAGGGTATTTCCTTGAATATTTTGTATAATATGTTCTGATATATTTTATTGTTGATTAGTGGGTTTATTAGTATCTTTACTACGTGTGATTGTATGTTGATTGTGAGTATGTATGTTATTTTGTAATAGATCGATTCTATCTTTGGTGGCATGCTTGTATGGAAATTTGATGTATTGCCGATTTTTTGATATTTTGATATGAGGGTTAAAGGTTTATGTTGTAGGAGGATTGGTGTGTTAGTTTTTGGGTCGTGTGTTATATGTTGAGATATGTGTTGTATGCGATTATTTCTCCTTATTATCATAAACCAATATACTCACGTTTTTCATCTTTACGTTTATTTTTTCCTCCATATCTTTGCTTAGAGACCCCAACTCAACCAGCCAGAAGTCGAATTGGTTATCTTTGTTTGATGAATTTGCTAATTTTGTGCATGTATTCTGTATCTTTTTGTTTGATTCTTCTAATTCTTTTAGTTGTTTTAGGTTGTTCATGTGTAGATTTAGTTTGACCGCATTTTTTTCATTTTTGACTTTGAGTAGTTCCTTTTTTAATTCTTTTATTTCTGTGTTTTCTCTGGTTGGATTTTTGTTTTTTAACATATCCATGTTACTCCTTAGATCCACCAGTTCAGCTTTCAATGATTCTACCGTTTTTTTGTATTCTATCAGGTGGACATTCTCCTTTTTTAGCATATCATTTTCTTTCTTTAAGGACATCAACTCGTCTTTTATTCCTTTTAGTTCTCTCAGTTCATCTTCTTTTAAAGCGTAGTTAGTCTTTAGGATGATGTGTTCTTTTTTTATTGTTTCCATTTCTTCCATTAGAAATTTTATTGTTGCGTTTTCCTTGTATTGATGTGGATTGACTTCCTCCGTGAGAGGTGGGAAGTTATCTTTATTATAGTTGTACCATGGTTCCTTAATTTCCGTACTTGCCTCATTGTATGAGATTTTTTTTGTGGTCATTAGGCTCTTTATCTCCCTTTGTCTTTTGTACTCTACGCATTCTGGATAGTTGGCGTAATGTGGTCCTTTGCAGTATAGACATAGTGGTGTTGCATCACATTTCGTGTAATGATGGTTGTTTGTGCATTTGTAGCGTCTCTCCCTTCCTTGGCAGAAGTTTGCTGTGTGACCATATCTGCAGCAATTCTTGCATAGTATTGGGTTCGGGATGAAGTGATTAACTCTTCTATTAACGTTGAAGAAGGTGATTTCCTCTGGGAGTGAGCTCGTTCTGAAGGTTACCTTTATTGTTGTTGTCGGTTCAGTTTTTTTTAGTTCTTTGTTCCATCTTAAAGCTCTTTCTAGGTTTGTGACCTTGCATTTTGCTGATACTTCCCCTATAAGTATGTTAAGGTCTACTTCCATTGGGATTCTGAATACTATTCCTACTGTTTCTATTATAAAATTGGGGATGTATGTTTCCAATCCGTGTTTGTCTTTTAAATTAGTGTCTTTTAAAATTTTATTAGCTGTGGCTAGTTCTCGGGTGCATATCTTGATGGAGTTTTTGCTTGCTTGTTTAATGGAGGCTATGTGTCCATAGTTGTTTTCCTTTAGAATCTGGGCTAACCATATATCGTTGATATCGTTTTTCTCTATGATTATCATGTATGGGCCTTGGTCTCCCGGTATGTATTTGTTTTTTTGTTTGTCTTCTTTATTGTATCTTAAGTTTTCGGTGAAGGTTCGTTCGTCCAATTTACCTTTCTTGTTAGTGATGGAGTTTTTAGTTATTACTTCTGTAGTTAGTTGTTTGTTGTCTTCCATTTTTCTTTTGGTTATGGTTTTTTGTCCTGTTCTTTCTTCCTCCATGGGTTCTGGCAACTCAATGCCCAATTGATTTAACTCTGTCATGTTTACTAACTGTTTACCCTGTTTGCTGTTATTAAAATGTAAAATTATTGCTATGCACTTATAATTCCACGAAAATTGTGATTTAATATAGATATGATCTTGTAGTATTTATTATAGTTGTTATTCGATACCAATTTTAGTTTATTGTATAGCCAATTGAATTATATTGTAATGACGACTATTCCTGTAGTTGGTTTGTCCTGATGAAACGTATATTTGTAGGTTGTCAGGCCACTTCTGTGTTCCTTTATTTTATTCGTATTTATTAACGATCTTACTAATCCAAAAACGAGATTTTTCTCCAACTCACGTGACTTGTCCAGTTGTCCTAGTCCCGTTACAACAGTGAATTAACTGTCATACAATCTATTAATGTTTATTATACTAGCAATTCGCTACAAATATTATTTTAATTTAACAAGGTATGGAGGTATTGTGTAATAGTAACTAGTCTTTCAATTGCGTTTGTTCTGTTGAATCGTGTATTTATAGGTTGTCAGTACGTTTATGAGTTCGTTTGATTCTATCTTATTTGCTATCGTTCTTATTAAACCGCAACAAAATTTATTACCCAAACGCGTCTCTTGTCAAATAACCCTTGCCCTTCAGAATAATAAACCAAGGTACTATTAATCACTTCGTATTGTTCCGTAATTAAACCTGTCAACTTCTAGAATCGCTTGTAAATTTATATTACACAGTTATTTTAAATCGGATAAGTTATCTCGAATTTGATAGTTATGTTAACTGTGACACTACTTCTTTTCTCTATCTCTAACAAAATTTTCAATATTTCCCAGTTTCGTGCAAATAATGTAACCTCTCAAATTTAAAGACTGTCAAAAATTCTATTTTCTATATCAATCGATAATATCCTCAATTACATTTACAACAAACAAGTATGATCCTTACGGAAGGTAGGGTATCAAATTTAATTTAATTTACCTCAGTCCCGTTATTCAAGTAATGAGAATTCTTTACAAATTGGTGTTGTAATTTTATATTTTGTTTTTGTTATTTGTTAATATAACCTAAAAATTATATTTAGTTGGGTATGTAACCCGGAAATGTTTTTATTGGAATTATAATATATAATTACTTATCTTAATTATCCTAAAGTTTGTTCTGTGGTAATTCTTCAGCCTTTGCTAAATGTGATTCGTCACCTTGTTGCCTGTGGTTAATTATTGGTATCTCAGATGTTTAAGTTGGCAGTTGATGATGCTGACTATTCCTATCTCGATTCCTTCTAGTTGTGTTTTACAGTTAATAATGTCCTGTACTATCTAGATTCCGCTTGGTTTTTTTAGTATAATTATTTATTTATTTTCCTGTATTAATTCTTCTAGATGTATTTTGTTTAGAAGATGATGCAATATCACCACCTCAAATTAGAATTTATTTGTCTTCCTGTAAAAAAGCTTCTGGAAGATTTTTCTTTTTAATGTTGATGCAATGACTTAACCTCAAAGTTTGGGTTTTGAGATTTTATTTTGTATTCTTATCTAATTTTGTTATTTTTATCTAATGTTCATTATCTATTTATTAATCACTTTTCACTGGCACATGGTGCATCGACAAACCTTTAAGGAATCCCATACATGTGATTCTCGATTTTATTTTCCCCAAACGTGTGTTCTTGACCAAAACAGCTTATGTATACTGCTTTTATTTGCTCTGTTGTTATAGATTTATTATTTTATTAATATTTAGTTTTAAATATTAATATGATTAATAGTTAGTGAACTGATTGTATGTTATATGTGATTTAATATTTTTCAGCATTTATTTTCTCCATTTTTAATTATTATAATTTGTTTCACTTTAAGAAATGTGTCGCACGACTTCACCACTATGCGGTTGAATTGAAAGTGTAAAAATATATTTAATAAATAAATATGTTTTAATGATATTTATATAAAAATATGATTATTTAATATTATTAAAGACTTAATTTTGCGTTATAAATTAATTTTTACGCCAATCGATGAAATTTGTATAAAAAAGTCAACACACAAAACATAAAGCAAAATTGTGATTTTGACAGTATATTGTTCATGTCAGATTCACAATATTGTGTTGAATTTTCACCAAATTGGTGTTACATAATACGAAATTCACAATATTGGGTGAATTTACAATATTGTGATGACATTTATGTGTTCGGGCATAGGGCCCCAGCTTATGGTTTTCCTAACAATACCTGTCATATAATCTTTTCCTAACTGATAGCCGATCGCAGTCAGTGTGGTCCGAGGTTCTATATTCTAGTTCGTGTTATATTTTGAAGTGTCTCTCAGGGTTCCATTCTGGATTCTGTGCTGGTATCTCCTATGTTCATCAATGTTTTTCCTCAATCTATCTCTGTGTCACTTGATTGCTAATTACGTTCAACTGCTGCATTCTTTGCCTAATATGCTTCTTTTACATCAACTTTGGCATGTTTGGTATCTCGAACGAGACTAAACGGGATAATTTGAATTCTCAACCTTGTTAAATCTTGATTTCAATGCGCTGACTTACTCATCTAGTTCTTGTGTTCCTGCTGTACTGGATGGAGTTGTTATACCAGTCTCAAGTAAAAAGTCGTTGAATATTGATAACAATTGATAGCAAGCTCTGTTCATAGTAATAGCGTAATACGCAGACCGATTATCACTCTGGGTAAGCTTCATAGCGTACCCTGGTTAAACATTCTAATTCAAACCTATTGAATCCTATTAAATCCAATATAATTTCAATAGGATTAAATCGGATTGAATTGGTTTAATAGGAAGACTTCGATCTACCAGTTAAAATTCAATCGAAATGAATGGGATTTAACAGGAAAAGAGGTTCTGTAGGATTCTAAAGGAAATTTCCAAATGAATTTCAATCGGAAATTAAGAGATTCAATAGGAAAAAGAAACTTAGAAAAAAATTAAACAATCTTATAAATTTAACAGGATTTAATTGGAAAAGATTTAATAGGAATGAATAGGATTAATCGGAATTCTGCAATGGAAATTTCCAATTAATTCCTATTTATATACATTTCCTATAGATTCCGGTTGAAAAATAAAATAGAGATATTTAACAGGAATGAATAGGATTGTTACTTTTTGTAAATAAAATTTCTTGTTATTATTTCGCAGAGTTTAACAAGAAATAACAAGAAATTTTATTTACAAAAAGTATTCATCATGTTTCGCCAAGTACCAGCGGTAAAATCTATCGAATAGGATTGTTTTGGAAATAGATTTTTTGAATAGGAATTAATTGAAAATTCCCAATGCAGAATTCCGATTAATCCAATTAATTTTTTTCAATTGATTCAATTGGAATGTTTAACCAGGGTAAACACTTACTTGCCTGGTAAGGTCAAGCTTCGTGTACATGCGGGACATTTGTCAATAGGTTCGAGATCATCTCTGCTCATGTAGTTCTTTATGATGCCTGACCAACCGGATCTTAGTTGAGCTAAGATGGATCTAGTGCTACGGGGTAGTTGGACTCTTCTGTAGCGACTTTTGGTGACTTTCTATTTAGAAATCGATTTTGGGTATAGTTCCTTATAACATTTGGTTCATGGGTTTATCTGCTATTCCCTTAAAGTATTAAAACTATTGTATTAAAGGCTTATTTCTTCAAGAGTAATTTTACAATTAAATTCATTTATGGGCTACACACAAAGGATCATGTATTTGGTTTTGTTATCAACGCTATTGGGTTATCCTAAGTCTAAATCGTTCATTAATGTGCGTGCTCTAATTTTTAGTTTATGACTATTGAAACTATTGAAAAATTTTAATTTTTATGACTATTGAAAGCCAGTGTCCAAGTTATTTGTTAAAATTATTCTCTTTTGGCCCATCGCGCAGAATCTTAGACTTTCCTAATGTAACCTCACGCTCATTGGAAACCTGATTTCGCGTTCCCGTTACCAGAGTCTATAATAGGTTTCTGTGACTTCCTTCGAGGGTAACATAGCTGCGTTGTTTATTGCGTAGTATGATAGGGTAGGTGGTGCTGTGGCTTGCAGTTGGTGTGGGTTGGATTTATGTCCTCCGGTCCTACGTCCTGTTATACTCGTCTGATGGGCATGAGGTTTGTTGTTTTCTTATATTTTGCCTCTTTGTTTCGTTGCAACCTGCTGGTCCTGAGGGAGTTGTTGATGTTCTGATCTGACCTATGCGCTTTTCAAGGTTATCAAGATTTAATGCACGAGTTTAGTTTTAGTTTGTAAGCGAATATAATCGAATGTATTTATAACAACTTAATGAATAAATAAATAAATTATGTTGTAATTATCTTTTTTCAGAATTTTTTTGGAGACTTTTATAATTTTAATAACAATTAGTTTTATCGTATTTGTGATATTTCCTTTAGTTTTTTGTTATTCAGTATCCATTCAAAGAGGATTACTGTTTATGACATTCGGTAAGTTAACAATACATGGATAAATTGGATAAATTAATCCAAACAATCTATAAAAAACTTTTGTTTAAGCTCACTACCCACGAAATGTTGATTTCAATAAACCCGAATCGGTTAAATTATACGGAACAAGGAATTTTTTTATTAATTACACAGATGATGAAAAAAATATTCGTATAAAACTTGGGGCATGGCATGTCCTTCCGAATAATGTTGTAAAAACTTTTCATGAACTATTAAATATAGATGAGAATGATGTTCAAAATATAAAGGAAGATAGTCAAACGTTAGATTCAACTCAAATATCTCCACACGATATTGAATTAGTACAAACTAATTTAAACAAATTAAACGAAATAACACAAAAAGATATTTATGAAGAAATATTACGAAATGTTCCAGGAACGGTAATTTTATATTTACATGGAAATGCTGGGTCTAGAACAACCGACCATCGGGTCAGTTTATATAATGTTTTGAGGAAATTGAATTATCATGTTTTTGTGTTTGACTATAGAGGTATTTGAGTTTCGGCATTTTTATTGCTTTATAATAAACGCTTATGTTATTTATTGCAGGCTATGCAGACTCAACCTCAGTTCCACCGGATGAGGTTGGTGTTGTTTTAGATGCAGTACAAGCGTATAAATACATACAAACCATAACAAACAGTCCAGTTTTTATATGGGGCCATTCATTAGGTACAGGAGTTGGATCTCATATGCTAGCTGATTTAGTCAAAATAGACATAAATCAACCCAAAGGCTTTATACTAGAAGCACCTTTTAATAATATTCGTGATGAGGTGTCGATGCATTCAATGGCGCAAATTCTTAAAATTACTCCATGGTTTGACTATACAGTCAAAAATGCTATGAAAAAAAATAATTTTCTTTTTGAGTCAGATAAACATATAAATGAATATCATCAACCTGTTTGTATACTACATGCAGAGGATGATTTTATTGTACCATTTAAACTAGGCTATAAGCTATATCGTACAGCAATCGAAACAAGGAATAAATCATTCGGTCCAATAGAGTTTAATCGTTTTGGTTGGCGTAATAATTACGGACATCGTAATATTTATAAAGTGCCGCATTTAAATGAAATTATTTTTAAATTTGTACAAAAATATAAAAACGAAACTTATTAAATGTTTCTGTTCATAATGAAATATGTGGTTGTTGATTTGGATAATTAAACTAATTTTAGTACTGAGAGTATTTTGCATTTAATTACTTTTAAGATTATTTGGATTTATGTAGATCACTATCTAATAATAAATAAAATTGTTTTAACAGAACGAAACACCATTCAATTTCTAAATATTATGTTGGTCTAAATTTAAAATTGTCCTCTATTATAAATGTGTATAAGTGGTAAGAGACAAGTGGTCACAGAAATGTATACCTATAGAACTCTCGCTGTGTAGAAAAGAGGTAGCAGCAGACATTAACGAATAAACAGTGCTTGATGATCAGTCTCCACCAGTGAGAGTCTATACCAAGAATGATACCGATAATAATTTCTGAACCGTCAGTCTATTCTTACTTTACGCAAAGAGCCTATTTAAAATTTTATTGAAACGAGTTAGTACATCTTACTGCCGAAAATGGCCTTCATCGCACTAGCTTACTGTAAAACTATTCAGGTCACGCTAAGATTAATTGTTATTAAGCTATATTGGTAAAACTACTTTTACTTAGGCGCCAGCCAATTTTTTTAGGGTACTTTTATAAGCAAATTACAAAAAAATTTTTTGAAAATCAGTCCCGGGGACCAAGGTCTTTGAAAAAAAAATATCGTACAAAAATACACTTTTTTTACCAAATGTTGCAATTTAAATGTGATTTTTGATATACAATTTCAAAGAATCAACATGAATAACTTAAAAAAAATAATTATAACCTTAGGGGCCTACGTTATGACCATTTGAGGCAAGATTACTTGAACTTGGGCGCAAGTGGATTTTTTTTTGTTATTTTTATCGTAAATTAAGAAAATTTAGTAAAAGGGACAGTTTTGATCTGTTTATCTTATAAGCACATAGGAAATAAAGCAAAAATTAAAAAAACAAAAAATTCTTGTCAAAACAGTGTAATTTTGTATGGATTTTGCTTTTTTCAAAGGCCTGTATCTTGGACCCCGGGGCTGATATACAACTCGTTTTGGTTTTATTCGCTTCAATGAGTATACTAGGTAACCAATGCAAAATGCAATTGATAAAAAGGAGCGAAGCAAGCAATTTTCCCATTGAAAGTCTATGGGAACCGTTTTTCGGTGATTATTCCTCCGTGGTATGTCTAATTTTCAATATTTTTTTTTTGTAAACCATCTATGGCTAGATGTCGTCTTGCATGCAAAATTTAATTTTGATATCTTTAATAGTTTGGAGGAGTATGCGGAGAATCGAAAATCCGAATCGGGGAAAAAAGGAGTTTCGCTACGCTTCACACCAATCAAATAAAAAAAAAATCTTAGCGCCTAAGTAGAAGTTTTGGTAGCTTATTAGAGTTGTCCGGAAACTGCTAGTGGCGTTGTGCGATGATGAAATTGATGTAACTTTTGTTTGGAAGAGATGATGAGGTGAGATTTGTTTTCCTCTGGATGGAAAGTTGCGTCGGATAAATTTATGCCAGGAATCAAATAGATTTCTTCTGATGTGGTAGAGATAGATAACGAATTGCACCATTTTCCTTCTCGCGTGAATTGAATTCTCTCAAGATTGATTTGTTCAAGCATCAAATTTCTATAAAATCTCGAATCGTATCTGATTTTTTTGTTGATTAACTTCACTTAATAAATTTTACAATTGCTTGACTGTTCGAGTTGCAATAATTAATGCACTAATTTGTCTTCTGTTAGTAAATTATTTTTCAGGAAATCATTCAAATCAAAATAACGTGGAAATGTGAAATTTACCAATATTCAAACTTATAATTTATTTAAATTGATTTTTTCTTAAGACACAGTTTCTTTTATTTTGTATTCAGGAATGGCGTGTTAATAATATAAATATATATTAAAGATGGGGCAAAATTTGCAGATTAAAAGATTTTACAATAATTAACAATATTGTAGTTATTAGGCAAAAACAATTAATAATAATGAAAAAACGAATGAAATTAAATATTTTAAAAGTTTTTTCACAATTCGTTTTTCCAGGCAACTTTTCTTTTTCATTCAAAAAAGCAGGAGTTAAACTTTTCAAATAATATGGGAAGTTATTGCCACAAAGTAATATCCCCGATACATTTAATAATGTACAAATTTGTGGATCTTTGCGTATACGCACAATGATCGCCAAGGTTTGTTTGGTAGAAAAATACGTTACGTAGAGATTTGCAAATGGTAGCAAACGTTGGTGTCGTGGATTTGTTCATCCAAAAACCTGCAGCCACACGATGTAAACAAGGATTAATTTCAAAAAGTGTTTGCAGCCAAAATGTCACCTTGACTTTTGTTGTGATTAATTGATAAACAAATTTTGCTTGTAGTTATAACTCTAAAATGGAGCGAAACCTATCAAATCCGTGTAGATCTTGCATGAAAAACGATGTCAGAGTGGTCAATTTGTTTAACACATATATTGATGACCATGTCACGTTATCAGAATGTTATACTATTTGCACAAACATTATTATAAGCGAAACTGATGAACATCCTAAAACAATTTGTATTATGTGCGAACTAGCATTAAAAACATCATACTATTTCCGTAAACAATGTGAAAAATCAGAAAATTATTACAAATCCATCATAGAATGTATAAATTATTCAAACGATGGAGAAAATAGACAAGAAAATCTAGGCGAAAACAATATTAAATTCGAGGAAAACAGCAATGATACAGAATTTGATGTTGAATCTCAATTAGTCAAAACCGAAAGTGTTTTTGTTGTAGATGAATATGCAGATAATTCAAATAATTCTTCTGAAAACTATTCGACCAATAATCTTGCATCGACGGAAGAAAACAATAAACTAAAAAATTTCAACTGTAGTAAATGTCCAAAAGTGTTTATTACTCAAAGACATTTAGATATTCATTTAAGGTCTCATATTAACAATAATTATTCCTGTAATACATGTAACCGTAAATATCCTAGTAAATCAATTTTAAAAATTCATATGAAAAAACATTTAAAATCTGATGAAATATATACTGGGAAATCAACTACAAATGCCGATTATATTATTGAATATTTATATGATTAAAATTTAAATGGTTGTGCAATAAAATAAAAATAAATGTTTTTATGTAGGGAGATCAAAAGTACCTGTATTTATTAACAAAATATTACAAATCAGGCCGTGGCACATTTCAATGGGTCGATGACATTACATAGGATAGTTTACAACCTACTAGCTAGTGAGCTTTTACTATCTGTTTGTAAACTCGTACGTACAGTGTCATCATGTTCACTATCCGACTAGGGTGGTTATTTTGTAGCGTTATCTCGCTAGGTGAGATAAATAGTGGGATAAAAAAATTATGTTTAAATGATTTATCTAATATAATCGATCAAAGACAAATATTTTATCTCACCTAGTGAGATAACGCTACAAAATAACCACCCAGGTAGCAAATTGTAAACAATCTCATGGGAAAATTGAAAGCCGGCCTACTTTACTTGCTGGCTTGTGCGATTGTATCAAAACAAACGTCCAAAAAATAATAAAAATTGTATTTTTCTTTGTTAAGCTGAATATATGTAATGGACATGTACAATGCATTTTCACTACGTTTTATATTTATTTTTAATTGTTAAATAATTGAAAATTGTGCGTTATTTGAAATATTGAAACGTTGCATGTAAATGTAGCATTAATTGATCTAGTACAAAATAGGCACATATATGCTCCAATTTGACAGTGCGTTAAAAAAATGAACAAACCAAAAATTACTTTCGGTAGAATAAAATTGAATTCAGTGATATCAGAAAATGAAAAGGTCTCAGAGCTTCCAGCTGAAACTTCAGGTATGTGCTATAAACAAATATGTACTTTAATTATCGTAACATTAATTTTAGGATTCGGAGTGTTTGGAAAAAATGTCGACAACAATACGAAAACTACCACAAAAAATAGTTTGAACATAGGAATTGAAGATATTACAGATGATTTAGAAAATCAGCATGTTAAAGATGTAATGGGCATAACTGGATTTGGACGTAAAGCAAAAAATTATGATATCGATGAACAAATTGCAAAAGCTAAAGAAAATGCACCTACAAAGGGGGACTCGGATACAGATAAAAGTGACAGTGAAGACAGTGTAATTGGTCCACTACCACCGAAATTCTCGAATAAATCTAGCTCCAAAACAAATAAAGAAGACAGTGATGAGGATAGCTACGATGATTTAAGTGATTCAGATGCAGAAGAAGGAGAAGAGTTGTTAAAAAATATTCCTTGTTCGCATGAAATAAAAATGCAACATGGATCCCGAGCTGTAATTGCATTAACGGTTGATCCATCTGGTTCTCGTTTGGCATCCGGTTCAATTGATTATGAGTTAAGTTTTTGGGATTTCGCTGGAATGGATACGTCAATGAAAAGTTTTCGAACATTACAACCATGTGAAAATCATCCAATTCGTAATTTACAATATTCGGTAACAGGGGACACAATTTTAGTGGTTTCAGGAAATTCACAAGCAAAAGTTTTGGATCGTGATGGTTTTGAGAAATTGGAATGTGTCAAAGGGGATCAATATATAACTGATATGTCAAATACTAAAGGACATACAGCACAGCTAACTAGCGGATGTTGGCATCCAGGGAAAAAGGAAGAATTTTTAACTAGTTCTTTAGGTAAGATTCGTAATTATTGCGTAATTATTCGTAATTATTATTGCTTAATAATTTTAGATTCAACACTTAGAGTGTGGGATGTCACATTATCAAAGCTTCAAAAGAACGTGATTAAAACCCGTGCACAAGGTGGTTTACGTACATCACCAACATCGTGTGCCTACAACCGAGAAGGTACTCTGATAGCTGCTGGTTGTATTGATGGATCCATACAAATGTGGGATACAAGAAAAATGTTTGTTAACACAACACAATGTATACGGGATGCACATAATAAAGGAAACGAGATCTCGTGTATAACATTTTCGTATTTAGGATCAAGTTTAGCAACCCGTTCGTGTGATGAAACTATGAAATTATGGGATATGAGGAGTCTTAAAAAACCAGTGCATGTTTTTGATGATTTATTTTCTCGTTATGACACTACAGATTGTTGTTTCAGTCCTGATGATTCAGTTATTGTTACCGGAGAATCATTGGGTAAAAATCGAGAAAATGCAAATGTCCTATTCTATAACACTAAAACATTCGAATTAATAAATGCGATACCGGTAACCAATTCACATGTGATAAAATGTCTTTGGCATCCGAAGCTTAATCAAATTTTTGTTGGTAAGAATTTCAGACAGATAATGTGATGCATCCAATTTTTGTAATATTAAATCTCTTCCAGGTTGTGGTGATGGTATGATTAAAGGTTTCTATGATGAAAAACGAAGCTTACGTGGAGCTAAATTATGTGTACTCAAAACATATCGTAAAAAGAAGCAAGTGGAACTGGTTGGTTCAGCTCAAGTTATCACACCACACGCATTACCGATGTTTCGTCAAGAAAAGGCACGTTCGAGTCGTAAGAAAATGGAAAAAGATCGTATGGATCCTGTGAAGTCAAGAAGACCAGATCTTCCGATTGTCAGTGGTCAGGGTGGTCGAGTAGCATCGTCTGGTGGTACTTTAAGCTCTTATGTTATTAGAAATTTGGGTTTAAGTAAACGAGTTGACGATGATCAAGATCCTAGGGAAGCAATTTTAAAATATGCAAAGGAAGCTGAAGAAAATCCATACTGGATAGCACCAGCTTATTCAAAAACTCAACCGAAACCTATTTTCGATGATGAGGAACCAGATGCAAAGAAGACGAAACAAACCTAAACGGGTTTAATTATTTTTTATGTTAAGTAAATGTAAATATTTGACTATAAAAATATTAGTTGTCATTTAAGTCTATTCATAACTTAGTTTAAGAAAATATATTTGATTTATATTAAAGATCTCTCATATGTTTCATGGTAAAACAAACGACTTTAAATTTAATCAGTTGAAAGATAACTATAGCATAGCAATGATTCCATGATGATCTATATAAAAATTACTTGCGGTATACACGTGTAACTACGAAAAATTGCCTTGTAAATTAAATCTTCTCAGAAGCTCTTCGACTTAAGAATCTAAGCCGCCATTGGCCTAACTGGTTCAAAGACGCGCCGTCATAGTTTGGAAAGAAATTCTGAACTAACTAAATTGTGGCACTGAGTTTGTGTCACAAAGTTTTTGGAAGGTCATAAAGGAGTTAACTCATTCTCAGCAACCTGAACATAAATGCGTGATCTGTAGGGGTTATCATCTATTCGAGAGAAAAAAGAAAACCATGAAAAATATTTAACGGAATGGCATATCAGTCATCATAGCATGCGCAAACGTATTAGACCTACAGAATGGCATCGGCTTACAACGCCTTTCCGGCTTCTAAATGCTCTTCCTGGTACCAAATATCTGACAACCTTTACAACCAACCCCATTTTAAAAAGCTTAAGGTAAAATAAACAGATCGGTTGCCAAACTGATCGTAGCACTTCCGCTCCCTTGAAGGAAAAGCTTCAGCAATGAAACTCCGCATCAACTTGTCCTCTGGATACCATAACCTACGTCCTTCACAAATTCCAGAACCAAATGTGTGATGGTATGAACCAAAACCGCTCCATAATAAGGAATAACAATCATGTCATACAAATACGACTCTAGTGCTTGCTGACGACGACCTGGACAGTTCATCAATAATCTGCACACCCACAGAAATACTCTGAATGAATGACTTAAATAGAAGCAGAAAACAGAACCTTCTACTGAAAAGTTCACTTCCACTTGGATAAAGGTTAAGTTACATCGACACAGATTATTTGCATTGATCCAGTGGTCAAAAACTGTGGGGGATGAAATTCAACTAGTTCACGGGGCAAATATAAAATACGCAATTTGTACAACATATACGAAGCAATGAATAGCATTAAACCGTCGTTTTTATTTATGCCGAGTTCACATTGCAACTTAAACAAAAATATGTTGAGGTTGGTCTCTATCAAACGCGTTAAACGACTGCCAAATAAATATATTCTCAGTGTAGAGATAAAATTTGAGCACGAGCAAACGTCTGCTAGCTTACTATATAGTATATACCATGTCATAAACTATAACAAATGTTAACAAACATTTGTTCATGCTCAGGTTTTGTGTCTCCACTGAGCAATTTTATGTTTGTAAACGTTCGGTGCGCTTGGTGAAGCCAACCTTTATAACAATCCTAGTAAACCGTTAAAGTTTTGATAATCAAAACATATTTTAGTATGTTTCTGCTTCTACCTCTCTTTATTGGTTAAAATAACATAAATTGTTAGTAATTGGTAATTATGAAAAGCTTATCAACATTCTAATTTAGCCTCGATAAATTTTTATTTTATTTTAGGAATTAATTTTATTTGTTCAAAATGTGTTCACCACTCTATTTAACCTATTCGCAAATGATTGATATCGCTTTAGGCTCTTCCAAAATTGATATTTTCCAATCAAATATACTACGAACAGTTTTAAAATGCTTAGTAACCCAACTTGATTTACAACAAACAAGAATAGATTATCATGGACCAAATCGAGACATAATTTTAAAACAAATTCTAAATCCAGAAATTCTACCAACAAATTTAAATTTAAGAAAAATGAAAGTCAAAGGTGAAATAGATAAACCTGAAAACTGGATTTGTACATTAATATCAAAACGACCGGAAGATGAATATAAGGTGAATGCAATAATTTGTGTGGAAGAAGGTGAATTTGATTGTTCACATGTAGAACAAACTGTTCAACAAAAAGACACGGCAGAGAAACCAGATTTAAAAACAAAACCAGACATAAAAAGTAAAACACGGGCTGTTGTAAAGCGTAAAAGGAACGAAAAACAAAAGCAAACGTCTCACAAAGCAGAAGAGGTTTCTGATAACTGTAAAATTGACCATGTTATGGAAGAAATGCTTCCGCAAACAACAAACATATGTCCGATGGCTAAGATCCCAAATAAAGTATGCAGTGGTTGTGAATGTGGTGCTGATGAAAACGATTGTTCAACTCAGCCTTATTGTAACGTTATGCACACAAATTCCGGCACCATTTTAAAGTTGATATATCATCCGGGCATTTCAAAACAACGTATGAAAGAAGAGATAATATCAGAATTAAGCACACATTTCAACATTGACACAAAGCTTAAAGAACTCGATCAAAAATTTTCATGTAAGTTGAATAAATTTGAAGAATTTATTTCTACAAATTCTGAAATGTTGAAATGTGAATTTTATAAAGTTCAAACAGAAACAAATCGACTTAGTATTTGTACAAACATTTTACGTGATCTTTCTGAATCAAATCGAATAAAAATAGAATCGATCGAAAAATGCGAATGCGAAATCGTTTGCAAATTAGATGACACAATACAAAAAACTCTTTGTCTGTTGGCCGAAAATGAAATCTGCCGCAGTCAGATAAAAGATATTAAAGAATCTATTGAAGCAATTAAATCAAACAAGGCGGATAAAGAAATTGTAGACGCATTTGTGAACAGCAAAGCAGATAAAGAAGAACTGATTACTAAGGTTCCGTACAGCACATTTAACATTATAAGAAATGATTTATCGTGTTTAATAACTGAGGCACTTCAAAAGTATTATTTTCTTTCTTATAACTTGGAAAATAATATAAAGAATCTAAAACATTTGATTGATAAAAAATTGAATGCCTGCGAAAAGAAACTTCGTGAGTACGTTGATATGTCTTTACACGATTTGAATAAAAAAACCAGTTTCAAGATCAACACAAACATATGTCTAGAGGGTATTGATACTGCAGCAGCATTTATAAAAGATTTTAAATGTATTGCGTGCCAATCTGGACAAACAATTCCGTCCGTGAAAAATGAGGAAGAAAATGTAACCAAACATATAGATGCACCTCGTCCCAAATCAACTTCTAAATTATATAAGCCTTCAAGAAAAAACACAAAACTTGTAGCTTTGGTTCATAGTCGTCAAGCGGAATTAGTCAAATCTCGTCCCTGTGGTGGTTTGTGTACCTTAACACGACCTATTGACAGAGTACCGAGACAATCAAGCTTTTATGATATATATCCTACAAGCACAACTTGTACTAATACTTACATCCAAGGTTCAGATGGTGTTTTATACCGAGGCGATCCTTCGAATTAAAAAACAAAGAAGAAATCAATACAATTTTGATGAATGTTTTTTATGTTGTTTTTATTTTGGTTTTCTTTTCACTATCTAAATCAATTTATAAATTATGAGCTGAAAAGAACATAGAAAAAAGTTTATGTGAAATATGTTTGAATGAGTGATATATCTACAATAATAAATATCTCATTTCTGATTGGTTAATAACACCGTCCACAGTCCACAGTTGGCATGTTAAAACCTAGCTTAACAACGGTTGTATTAAAAAAAATAATCCTATATAGTTTTACAGGCTGATTCTGACATACCCTCACAAATGTAAAAATAGTCATAGCAAAGACTTTTCTCTTAGCTAAGACTAAAACCTCTTAAATGCGATTCTGTTTGTAGTCACAACAGTGAGATGTCAAAAAAAACTCTTAACGTAAGACCATCAAATATGGTCATCTTAAGCATCAAAACTTAAAGTTTCATATTTTTTATTTGAATTCTTGTATGAAATATTAAGGATAAAATATTATTTATGTAATTATTATAAAATTTATAATAATTATCTATATTTTATTTTATAGGGTTATTCTGACAGTCGTATTTTGAGTCGTACGACACGACAAAATGAAAATGCTATTCCGACAGTCGGTTTGAAACGACGAATTTCTTTAAATACGACCAATTTCGTTAAATACGACTGAGGTGAATAAAAATGATATTCTGAGAGTCGTACAAAACGTCTTTAAAAGTCAAAAATAAACAATTTTTGTCGTAGCCATTTTTGGATTCGACTTTCTTTCCTTCGTGCAATTTTTTCAATTTAAAGGTTAATATTTGGAAATATAAATCTGTGCACCCAAAATGGAAGTATAAAATACAATAAAATTATATAGTATTGTGGTAATTTATATTTATTTTTCCTGTAACAGGGATTCAGGGGATATTACTTTTTCTTAGGCCCCAAAAAATTTTTTTTTATTTGATAGAGAATCACTCACTGAAGCGAATAAAACCAAAACGAGTTGTATCGGTTTCATAATTTGCACCATAATTTTTTAGATTCAGTTCTTATATTATTCTTGATGGGAGATTTTCCATCGGGGTGATGTTACATCACAAATAATTTACTGAATTAATTGTTGATCATGTGTCAATAGACACAAGTGAAGACTAGTCATCTTCTTCTCACAGATACAATTTTGTTATTCAATACTAGAAAATCTAGAGTATAACAAAACAGTGATCACCAGAGAAATTAATTGACTAAACCTGAATTTATTAAATGTATGTTTATGTAAATTTTTTGTTTTTACACTTCGCTAGAGTTGTAACCTAATTTTTGGTTTATAATCATTAGCGTTAACATTTTTTGGTAGAGTTTATCTAGTCGGCTAGCCCTGATGAGAATGATAAACTTTTTTAAAGTTTAAAAATTTTCTCATTGGTTCGAAACTAGATCGCTCTAAAATTGTATGGATTGCAAAAGGTTTCATATAATTTGCACCATAATTTTTTAGATTCAGTTCTTATATTATTCTTGATGGGAGATTTTCCATCGGGGTGATGTTACATCACAAATAATTTACTGAATTAATTGTTGATCATGTGTCAATAGACACAAGTGAAGACTAGTCATCTTCTTCTCACAGATACAATTTTGTTATTCAATACTAGAAAATCTAGAGTATAACAAAACAGTGATCACCAGAGAAATTAATTGACTAAACCTGAATTTATTAAATGTATGTTTATGTAAATTTTTTGTTTTTACACTTCGCTAGAGTTGTAACCTAATTTTTGGTTTATAATCATTAGCGTTAACATTTTTTGGTAGAGTTTATCTAGTCGGCTAGCCCTGATGAGAATGATAAACTTTTTTAAAGTTTAAAAATTTTCTCATTGGTTCGAAACTAGATCGCTCTAAAATTGTATGGATTGCAAAAGGTTTCATAATTTGCACCATAATTTTTTAGATTCAGTTCTTATATAATTAGTAATTGCCAAATAATTTTTCAAAAAGTCAGTTGCTATCAGCTAACTTTTCTTGCAGTTTTTATATCCATCTCGCGCATGCTATCCCTCTTTTTCTCATACAAAATATTTTTCATCAACTTTTCAGATTATGGTAACTGCAAAATTGATTGTGGGAGCTGAATTTAATTTGTGTGTAATAGCACCATAAGACCTCTTAACTCAGAATCAGCCTGTTAAGCCGGGCATTCACATACAACGGAAACAGAAACAGAAACCGAATTTCATACAAATTTGACAGATAAAAATTCGGTTTCTGTAAAATTTGTATGAAATTCGGTTTCGGTTTCTGTTTCCGTTGTATGTGGTTTCAAGCCTTTAAGGCTTGAAACCACATACAACGGAAACAGAAACCGAAACCGAATTTCATACAAATTTTACAGAAACCGAATTTTTATCTGTCAAATTTGTATGAAATTCGGTTTCTGTTTCTGTTTCCGTTGTATGTGAATGCCCGGCTTTAGTTCGTCGAACCACAAAAACATAGTTTAAAGAACTCACTATCAAAATAATCAATTTCATCATACTTCATTAATTACTTAAAATATTTAAAAAACATATGTCGTTCATCAATTCAAAATTAAAGCTGTCATATTAGCCAATTTAAAACCACAGAACACTGAAAAACAATTTGTGTCTACCAAAAAATATTGTTAAATAAAAAAATATTGGACTTATCTATTAAATATTGTTTTTAAAATGAATGAATTAGATAAAGAATTTGCAAACAAACTAAAACTAGAAAATCGTGAACAATTTCGAACATTAGTATTAATGCATCTTTCTTATATACTAAATTTATCTACTTATGTGTAAGTAAATAAAATAGTTTTAAAAAAAAGTTTTGTTTGATTTATTAATATTATTTATAGCAATGATTCAGAAAAAACAAAAATCCATAAATGGGGTAAAATAAATAAAAAATATAAAGGCTGTGCCAATAGTAACAGTCCGAATGAACACACAAACTTTATCATAGAATATATAAATCAATTTGAACAACTAATAGATTTTTTGTTAGAAGAATCAAGTAAATTGTGTTTTAATGGTTGATTTTATTTGTGATTTATTGATTATTTAATTTTAGATATAGTACAAGAAGGAATTTTTCGTCGAACAGGCTCAATTTTACGACAAACTGAATTGAAGTCTCTAATTTTGTCGAAAGCATTGCTAAATTTAAAAGAATCTAATTTTAATGTACATGATTGTGCAAGTGTCTTTAAAAGTTTTATCGCTGATCTAAACGAACCGTTATTAACAGATACATATCATCCAGTATTCTGTCAGATAGCAGGTATTTTGTATTTGATTAACATAAAAAATCTCAATCATATTTTCTTAATTGTTCTTTTAGAGATATGCAATTCTGGAGATTGTTCGATGGAAACAACAGTTATGAATGCATTACAATTATTAATCCTTTTACTACCAAATGAAAATTACATGTTGTTCAAATTAACAATTGATATGTTGAACAAAACTGTTGGATATGAGTACAAAAATAAAATGACTGCAGATAGTCTAGCTACTCTTTTTACACCACATTTGATATGTCCACGAAAGCTACCACCAGAGGCACTACATACTTCAGCTCAATCAATGTACAAAATTATTAGTTTCATGATTACTCATGGATCAAGTTTATTTGAAATTCCATCACGATTGGCTGTTGATATACGTGCATATTTTGCTGATCAAAAAAGAGTGTCGACCAAATATTTAGATGAATCTACCACATCCGATTCAACAGCAAATACTGTGTACACATTTATTGATCGTGAAAAAACAAGGGCTGCACATGATACAAATCCAACTGATACGGCATTAGCACAACTGTATGCTCATATTCAGACATTACCCGAATCATCGAAAAAACGGAAATTAATCAAACAATTTAATAAAGAAAATGGACATGGTGTGTTTTGAAACATTTTATTTACATTTTACAAATTCATTTATATTTTCCAATTATTTCTTTATAATATTTCAGTTCTAGAGAAAATGGGCATTGTCAAAAGAGAAACATTTTAAGAAGTCCAATTTTATTTTTATTTTTCTAGGTACCCCTTTACAGTATGTAATTTCGAACCGAATGAAAACAACATCTTCGTCAGCGATAAAAACAGGAAAGTCTCTAGGAGACTCGATAAAAAAACATATATTCAACAAAAATTTTATATCTAAAACGCCAAAACATCTAATAAATACACCGAACAAAGATTCAGACGGTTTTGATGTAAGTTTTAATTTTTATGCATATGAAAATTTTAAATATAAAAAATGTAGACATTTTAAATATAAACGGTTTCATTAGGTTGAATCCATTTGTTTTTATTTATTGAAGATTTGTTTTCAAAATTATGCATGATGAAATTTTTTGTATCACGTGTGATATAAGTTTGTGAAAAATACTGAAAAGAGATTAGTACCGATATATCTAACATCCGATTTCCAGTTCATAAAGAATTATGAACATGTAAAAAATGATAGTTCCTATGAATTTTACAAGATCAAGCATTTAAATTACATTTTACTTGTTTTATTTGTAGATAGATAGATCACCTTTGTTGTGTTCGCTTTTAAACATTTTAAGTTTATGAATATTTTTTTATAAAAGTTTAATTAATTTTTTACTGTAGCTACACCTTAGAAGAGTAAACGCTTTTTAGATTGAACCATCTGTTTTTGTTGGGCAGAACAGAGACATCCAGTTTTAGTTCTGCTCTTATTTGCCTTTATACTATACTTCAGTTGCCACTGTTTTGTTCCAGATCTTTGGTAGTCTTCCCACTTTTCTCTTGTCGGTTCCACTAAAAAGAGATCTTTGTCTTTTTTTTTCAAATCGATCGCAGTTTTCTTCTTAAATATGTTCAAATGCTGTCTAACTAGTTTATCGCAAAAACTTCATTATTGATGGTATTGGGACAAATCTTTTAATACTTGAAGTATGAAATTGTTTTGCCCCAGTACCATTCAATCCCTGTTCTGAGGATAGCATCTATACATCATTCTAAGTTTCGATACGATTAAGAGGGGATGAGCTTTATATCCAGCAATGCTACAGCGAGCTTTAACCACCGAAGTGAAATACTATTTTACAAAATTGTTGTTCTTGTATAAAATTTAAATTTATTTGTTTTAATCCTTGAGGCTCAAAGATCCAAAAAATAAACAAATAAATAACAATTCTATTATTTTATAATACAAAAGTTTTTGTTCTGTTATTAATACTTCAGATAATAAACTCTAATTAATCTTTGTTTAGTACTCTACTTACAATATGATGATTACTCTTAGAAACTATTATTCCTCTATTTTTCAAATCTACTATCTGTCAAGATTCCAGTAACCTTTTTTCTTTATGATTCATTTGTCAGTTTTTTTGTCTAGCCTTTTTAAACTACTTCCAAACATTAAATCTCCTCTTTCCAGGTTTTAGAATTCTTATAGTAAATTTTCCTCAAAACAACGCTATCAAGAGACAAGATTCTTCAAATGTCTTGAATTTAATCTGAAAGTTTGTAAATGCTTTGTAAGCAATTGATCGAACAGATCAAAATTCAGTACCTTTTCGATAAAAAGTGAAGTAAAGCTTCCAAGTTAGTTGAATTTAAATTCCTGAAACTCTCACTTATAACATTTTGCATCAGTATAATCTCTTCTATAATTCTATAAAGGCGAACTTGCCTTTTTTTAAATTTCTAGGTTCGCACAAGGAAACAAATTCGACAGGCGATCCCATGTGGTTTTGTCGAAACTGCTATAAATCCGTTGATCTGCATTCGCATCGCACCTCAGAATTAGAGATAGTTACTTTTACAAAAATTTACCGCGCTGTTAGCATAACTGTAAAAAGTTGTATCACTTGATAATACTCTTCATTGCACCAAATTCAGGTTCAGCTTTGTCTCGAAACATTATAGAAACTATCTCTTTTGATCTAGTTGCTCACAATAAACCTGACTGTTTGTATCCTATTGAATGGTTTCAGATTTACTTCTTGTTAGTCTGAATATCCGAATGAAAATCATTGGTAGGTCCTCCGATAGCTAGGGACTACGTAAGGGACTGTCTCTCCAGTACAAAATCGACATGCTAGATCATTTCATACTCCCAACCCCACCATATGTTTATTCACATGAATGTCAGTATTCCTACCATTTTTCTCCAATCTGAACGGCTCAAACTTAACGGAAAGTTGTTGGTATAGCGGCTCACATCTGGATTGAATATTGTGAAGATCGTACAGGATATGTGTTCATCTATTACAAATTGAAGCATCGAAAAAGAAAATATTTGAGTAGCGAACTCATCCTGTCCGTAGCACTCTACCAGTTCGTTAGATTTTTCGTTTTCGAGATCCGAGCCCAATATAACTCAAGAATCTAGAGGTATGTGGCACTATTTTTGGGAATGGGAGTCATAAGAATTGGAGCAACGTGGCAATTATATAAATGATCTTTCCAGAGGACTTAAGTTCTGCCAATCACTTCGATGCTGCATTTGGATACTTTGGAGTGGTAGACTTTCAGGATGCGTTCAAGATCTTGATTTCCAAAGTAGGCTGCAACTTCTGCGCCATTTACAGTAAGTGATCTATCTGTATAGATGTACAACGTGTTGGTTCCAGTTCCCGATAGCATATTAGTCTCAAATCGGTCCTCTTTTGTTAGAATTATAATTTACAACTCTGTGTTGTCCAAAGGTACTGTGCCATCTGTTAGTATGAACAAATCTATTGGGTGTTCCAGATCCTTCCATGGCGTTTGATCACTTTTCCAGCATCCCCAGGTTGTTTTCAAAAGCTCTTGCCTCTGTACCCTTCATTTTGCCAAACATATACAGAGAAAGTAGTCCTAATAAAACCTGTAGACTTGGCGCTTGTAGGCATAAGCAAGCAAGTCGTTGTACCCCTGCAGTTTCTTTAATACATTAACAAAATCTTATTTTCTTCTCTCTTGTAGATTGTAGTTTAACATTTATGTTGCATGGTAGTTAGCTTAAAAAGTAGTTACAAATCTAAATGCTTTTCTCTTTCTTTTATCATTTTATTTATCGTTTGTATATTAGATAATTTATCTAAACACACATTTCATAATTGTAAATAACTTGTTAATATCGCATGAACTTTCTGCTCTAATTTTACAAATAATTTAAACAAATTTAGACACCAACTAGAACATCACAACTGAAACCAAAAATGAGAGTCTTATTTCAAAGTCCTGTTCCACCATCAACTTCAGTAAATAATACAGAAATAAAAGTTAACGATATCGGTAACATAATAAATACAGGACGATTTAGTATTTCAACAAATGAAGATGAACCAAATTGTGATGACAAACATGATAAAAAAACGGTTTTATTTGCGGAAATTATAAATAAAAGTGACAATTCATCGTCCGATGAAGAACAAAATGATAGTGAAGAATGTAATTGTTCGCCTAATAGTAAATCACGATTTAAATCAAGATACAAATCTGAACCAAATCTTAGTAAATTATCAAATTCTAGTTCGACACATAACACACCAAATATGAAATACTTTGCTAATAAATTAATAAAAGGTGTAAGCATGAGTAATTTAAGATTATCAATGTTTTCGACTGATAATAAAAGTATAGGAAAAAGAAGATTGTCTGTAAATTGTAACATAAAATCAAATCTTATAGAGAATGAAAATCGACTGCTCATGAATCAGGAACAAAATACTAAACAAAATTGTGAATTCCATGTAGACACGCCTAAACAATTCATGGGTAGAAATTCTATGTCACCTATTACTAAATCTACACAACGCATGCCAAAATATATGCAGGTAAATTTTTTTTTCAGATTTAAGTTTAAATTCTATGCATTTGTAATGTTGTGCATTTTGATGTTTATGTTTATGTGAATTAATTTCAATTATAAATATGTATGTGATCGCTGCTTTGTAAATTAGATCAATTATTTACAATAATTGGCAGAGGTTTTTTTCGGTTCACTAAAATGTGTACATAGTAATGTTTCATTGTTTCATTTCATTCAACAAACATCTCGCCAGATTCGTAGACGAAATGTGAAATTTCAATTAGATTCGATGTTAATTATTGGTTGATTTTCATTTAAGTAAATAAAATCGTTAATTTTCAGCTCCAAGTGCACAAGTTAATCTTGATACTTGCATATAAAAAAAATTATCATTACAATCTAGTTATCTATAAAACTAAAAACAAACAAAAATTGCTCTAACAGATCCATTGCGTCCTTGGTTGGAGCCCGAACCCGCTCTGTTGTCAAATTTTTCTCATGGAAATGGACTTATGTCGTTTCAGAGAGGAACGAAAGAATTTCAAACCTCGTCTACTTCTTGTAATACCCTCGTTATTTTCGATCGTGCGTCAAAAACAAAGGAAACAAATATTAAACACAAATGTTAATCTTAAAAAATCAACCTTCTAGAAATGGTAAACAAAATTACTGCTTCTTGCTTCTAGTCCTTTAAAACACAGATTCAGAAAGTTGTCGTTTTTTTCATACATTTTATTTTACTTGACATTCGAAAAGATTGGAGATTAGAAATAATGTAATTCAATATCAGAATGGAAATTTTTTTTTTCTAGAATTCAAAAATTCGGACAACCGGAGTAAAATGTACAGAATTTGTGGTGCATTTCTTCTTCAAATAGGAATATCCCACTTACACCCTAAAAATGTCTTAGATGGGATATGAACTAAAATTATGCGGATGCAGTGCAGTGTCACGTGTGATCTTGAACGATGGATAAAACCAAAATAAATTGTAAACAGATGATTTGTAAGAGAAAACAGTAAGGTAGTAGTTGCGCCTCGAATCACAAAAGGAAGTAATTGAAATGTATTTACTAAAATATATCTGACTATTTCACCTTATAAGTATAGTTCTCGTAGTTGACGATTTGACGACACTTATTCAGAAATATGATGTTTAATTATTTGTTGTTATTTTATTCAAATCGAAAAATATACATCAAATAAATATACTAGTTGTAAAATGTTAATCTCTCTGTAATAATTTTTTTACATTAATTATAATTTGTAGCACACGTCCAAAAGTAATTAATTACATATAACAGATTTCACGATAAAAAATACGTTTTTAATTTCTGGTTAGTTTGAGTATTAACCACAGGTGTCAGGTCTAAATAACTGACAAATAATTTTATTGTCGAAACTAAAATTTCAAAAAATCAATCATATTAATAAATAATTGGCCCAGTAATTAATATACTACTACAATTAATTATCATGGTTTATCTATTGAATTAGAGTCTAAAATCTGAATTCTTGTTTGTTAAGAATCATTTCATTAGTCGTATTGCAGTTGTTAACATTGCCATAAAAATAAATTTAAATCTCATGTTCATTTTTTTCAATAGGAATCGATCATGACACCAAGGTCACGAAAACCCGTTTTATTAGGAACAAATATAAATTCATCCGATGCAAACCAATCGAATTATTATACCAGTTGTTCTAGTTTAAATGAAGAAGATGAAGATAATCAATTGATAAATATTGAACGTACGTCTATAAGTGACGAGAATTTAAACGTTCATGAACCGGAATCACTTACAAGTATATTCCGTGATTATCTCTTTAGTCGAAGTTTATTAACGGCATCGCCAGCTGATTTATCATTTTCATCACAACCAGACGATTTTGGTTCTCAGTCAGATGTTAGAAATCTAAGTGAGAACGAAATGAATAATAGTTTACTATATTGTTTGGATGGAAATAAGCCTGATGATTTATCATTTGAGTCCAACAGTGATGAAGTAAGTGAAAATAATGAAAATTTTGATACAACAAATATCGTTTCGAATCGAAAACGACATGTAGTTAGCTGTAGTAAAAATATCGAAAACTGTGAGGTAACAGACGTTGATGGTTTTCAAGCGAAAAAAATGGTGCTAAATTTAGAATTAGGAGAGACCTCTCTTTAGTTAAGTTTTAGGTTTTAATTTTTGTTCAAATTTTATGATATATATAAAGATTTTAATTTATATTGTTTTATTATTAAATATTTACATATTGATAAAGAAATATACAAATGTATTCATTTTATTGCTCTACAGTTAGCTGTTCTCTTAAATATCCCCTTCATCCTAGAAAAATCAAAGTTTCATCTAAACACACTTAAAAAATCTAAATATGTAATATGAAAGACTTAGAACTACTACTACGAAAAATAACTGTATTAAAATAAATATTTACATTCAAATACAAACTTAAATATTAAAAGAAAAATTTGTTTTACAAAATTACTATTAAAATAAATCATCTTGATTAAGTTCTGCATTTACATTTAATCCGCGTTCTTTTAACGCTTTTGAAACTAAACGATGTTTTTCATGTCTTTGCTCCTGTTCACGTCTTTGGGCATCTAAAATATCATCAACCGAAATCTTTTGTAAAGTATGAGTTGTTTCTTTTTCATGGTCCTGAGAAAATAGAAAATCTTTGTATCTTAAAAGTATTCAACGAAACATATTCTTTTATATTACAATTTCTCCTAGAAGCACTACATTCTCACCACGAATGATAAAAATTCCACGTGGTATATCACCATATTCATTCCCAACATGGATTCTTTCAATAGTGCGGTGAAGAACTAAATTTGCAAATTGATCGACACTTCGTAGATATCCTATTAATGTTCGACCATCTCTTAAAAGAACCATTAGTTTTTCTGTTGAAAAAAATAAGCAAAATAGTTATTTTTAGAGGATATCGCATATTTCAGAACGGAGAAGACAAGACAACCCGGTAATTCTAGTTTATGATGATGGATAATTTTGTTATAGTTAATAATTAGTACATGGTAAAACCACGGAATTTTTCCAAAGTCCTTAAGCTGATAACAAATTGAACTGGACATTGAAGATAGGAACAAAGAGTTTATATTATTTGCAAGGCAAAAATATCTTAGATACTATTATAGATGTTAGTAAGAAATAATTATAGAATTATTTTAAAATATTTACTATCAACCTCCTCCAATAAGTGAGCAGTTCCAGCTAACGGATTATCGTCCATTTTATCAAAATAATATAATAAATTAAAATATACGATTTAAAAACACTGCACAACAGTAGTTTAAAATAATTATTTAATATATGTTTTGTTTTCTTTGAAAATATAATTAATAACACAAATTCAATAACCAATGCATTTTTATGTGTAAAGAATTGTTTTGATTTGACATAAAATTGTACACATTGAACTCAAATTTAGAGGTTCTTATACTTGAAACTAGATGTCTATAACTTCTTAAAAACAAAATTCAAGAAACACATTTTAAAAATAAAAAAAAGTTTTTAATTGCGTCAGTGTCATAATCGTGCAATTTTTGCTTGTAGAATGGTGATGAAAAATTAAGCAAAATTATTTAATATTATTTAAATTACTATTTCAATAATAAATTTGACTATTTTATTTAAGTGATATACTGGTGTTTCCATGTGTTTCGTGTTACTTTATAAAATAGTTGTGATTGATAACCCGAAAACAATTTTCAATTGAAAAATGAATTCATTAATACAATGTCAAAAACAAATTTTTGGTTTAAGTAAACATCATCGTAATTTTAAATGTAAGTTTTTATTATTTTTATATAAAAATATAATATAGGTCATTCTGCGTAGAACGTGTATTCGTTTTTTTATATAAATACATTTTTAAAGTGTAGGAAAAGCAGATGAGCTCATATACATGTTTACGTAACTGCAACATCTGATCGTCACGATTTTCAAAGTCAATATGTGTTTGTGTTGAATGGAAAACGAAACATTGGAAAAATACAAATTTCTATTGGTTTTGGTTTTCCAATTTTATTTCAGTTAACCTTGATTATATTAATAATTATACAAATAAGTACTGTAAGCATAACAACAAATGTATATCAACAAAATCGGCAAATATGACTTCATTTTCAATCTGGAATGTTTGAGTAATTGTTCAAAGTTATTATTCTTATTGTTTCTAAAAATAAAAGTTTGCTTAAAACTTGGCAGAAAGATGCAGTATAAATAAGAGAGGAATTATTATGATACTTAAAGAATTTAACAACTGCAATGTGGGCTTGAATGGAATAATAAATTGCGATAGTTTAAAAATATTCGGATGAAATTCGCAGCTAACATGATGCAAGAAATAACGTTATTGAAGATCTTGTTTTTAAAAAAATTTATTTTTTATTTTATTTTAAAGTGTTGTGACTACTACTTCCCAGTTCCCACAAAACATGCGTTCTGAGGTAGTGATGAACCCTCTTTTAAACTTTTGTGGATTGATAGCCCCGAGACTATTGATTCGCGTAAAGTATATTCCATTTGTACGATGTACGGAAATTCCTCTGCATTCTATCACTATGACAGTGAGTCTTCTTGTTGTTGTTGTTATTTCGGGTCCAAGTCCAGATTCAGGAACTCTGCTACTACCCTTGGGCGGTAAAACAGACCTTCCTTCGTCAGGTCGGTTGGTTTCTCTGGACAATTGAAAATGTGGTTAGCATCACGTGGCGTGCCGTCACATGCGGGACACTTGTCAAAAAATTTCCTTGTCAATTCTACTCATGTAGTGTTTTAAGATGCGTAATCTTAACTGCGCTAGGATGGTTTTGGTGCTGCGTGGTAGTTTTTTTTCTTCGGCAGCGATTTGTGGTGGCTTCTTATTAAGAACTCGATTTAAGGCGTAGTTTTT
This sequence comes from Diogma glabrata, assembly GCA_963693315.1. Classification (NCBI taxonomy): domain Eukaryota; kingdom Metazoa; phylum Arthropoda; class Insecta; order Diptera; family Cylindrotomidae; genus Diogma; species Diogma glabrata. The sequence continues at coordinate 31,046,910 of OY856187.1, read as the reverse complement.
TATTGTGTCTTCAACAACTTTGGTACGAATGTTTTTTAAGCCCGTCTAAAGCCGGGCATTCACATACAACAGAAACCGAATTTCATACAATTTGACATAAAAATTCGGTTTCTATAAAATTTGTATGGAATTCTGTTTCTGTTTCTGTTGTATGTGGTTTCAAGCGTTTATACGTACGCTCGTCGACGTTACTGATGACTTGATTGTTTTTAACATCGTGGAAGAAGCACCTTTGCAGTCCTCCTTATGTTTCTAAGTGGTGTTGTCATGAATAAGGTGTCATTGCAGGGATGTTGATGACAGGGCCATAGATATTGTTTGGTAAGCATTTCGTTATGTTCACGGATCGGCAATATGTTACATTCGGTGGGCCATCTCGGTGGACCATCAAATGACATCCGGTTGCTGTACGGAAGGCTGCGTTCTGTGTTATTTGTAACTTATTCCAGTGGATTTCAGCGACTTGGGGTATCCATATGTGTGCAGCGTAATTTATGATAGGTCTTCCTATTGCTTTATATGTTGTTATTATTGTGTTTTTATCCTTACCCCATGAACTACCTGCTAGAGCTTTCAGTGCGTTATTCCTGTTTTTCAGTTTTGTGTTCACTTGTTGAGCAGGAGCGTTGAATTTAAGTAGTGCATCAAATGTTATCCCCAGCAGTTTTGGATTTTTGACCATAGGAATTAGTATGTTGTCAATGCAGATGTTAAGTGTTGTATTTACCTCGTTCGTCCATGTGGTGAAAAGTGTGGAAGCGGACTTTTCATTGGACAGTTTCAATTTTCTGGTTTTAAACCATTCATTCAAGGTGTTGAGGTGGGTGTTTAGAACATTAGTGAGTTGTTCCAGGTTGTTTCCTGTTGCAAGCACCGTGTAGTCATCTGCATATGACGTGATGGTTATTCCTTCCGGTGGTGCCGGTAAACTACTTAGGTAAAGGTTGAATAATGAAGGTGAGAGAACTCCAAATTGTGGAACTCCTTGTCTAAGCACTCACATCTTAGATCTAGGCTATTATGTAGTGGCACAACCAGCGCTTTACTAAATCTGGAAGATTAGAGTGAGTGTTCTCAACAAATTGACTGCACAGACCGGTTGGCGAGTAAAACGGGGAAAGAATATTGTTGAGGCATTATGGGTCTGTTTTCATCCGACCACTACTGGTGACGATATTTATAAAAAACAACGAGATCAGCAACAGTGCGACTGTGTTGTAGGGAATGAAGATTTGATCTTAAATTTCAATCACCCGACAATTCTTATAACACGCTTTTGAACAGAGTCCAAAAGAGCTAGGATGGAAATAGATGCAGCATCCCAAATCAAACTTGACAATACTACATACAGCGACTAATATACGACTCATAAATGTAGAGTAATTGATACTGAGTGAAATATGTTTTAAATCTATTTTTCGACTTTTCTTTATGCATTCTTTACCATCGCCGTTACATGATCGTTCCAGAGTAAGTGATTGGAAATTGTGACTCCCAATAAACGATTGCTTTCACATTCGTATATTTGTTCATCACACAGTAATTAAAATATCGTTGGAGAACTCGGTCTTTGATCTGGAAACAATCAAGAGCTTTGTTTTGTTAGAATTAAAGTTTGTGTCACGCCATTCGGCCACTTTTTCTAGGTCCTCGTTTACATTTGAGGCTGCGTCTCTCCGGGCGAGATTTATTCGTTCTTGCATTTTACCCTTTGAAAAAAAGGTATCGAACGTCTTGTGCAGTGTACTATCATCTGCAAAACTATTTATTTGGTAATTGTTAATTTTTAACAGTTCGTTGAAAAATGGATTGGGGGATAAAACTGGGTCTTGGGGTACACCAGCGTTAATTAATGTAGACTCAGAAAAAACCATCCATGGATGCCGAGATGATAAAAAATTTACTTTTTATTGAAATATCCATTAACAAGAGTTATTTTCTTGTTTCGAGTTCAAAGATTACAGTTAGCTTTCTTGTTAAGGCATTCGTTTTTCAATCAGTTTAACTGTCCAGTATTCGCCTGAAACGTTAGTTATTGAATCCATGAAACAAAATTATTTTTGATAAACATTCATCATTAATCCTAGAAGGATTTGTTTCATTATGGTTAGAACAACATTTTGTCAATTTCCAATCTAAAAAGAGAACATAAATCTTTCTAATTTTTTAAACATTTTTATTCGGTCTTAATTTACTTTTTAGGCATTTCTCGACTTTTTGGGTCATAAGAACTCCAATATACGAAAAATTTCTGGCTGTCGACTGAACTTTACGTCCAACGAAACTACTGAACCGATTTCAAAATTTGTTCAAATGCGATGATTAAACATGTTAAAAAAAGAGCTACAAACTGGGAAGCCCGTTACTTTAATACTAGCTGTGTTTTTCTCTAGTTCTATATGGAAAAAAGATGTTAAATTCCACAAGGAACGAAGAGCAATATACACCTTACTACATAAGTTATGCGAATAACTAACTTGTGGAATTTAACATCTTTTGCAAGCGTTGGGGTGAGGCATAAATTGTTCATGTCTTACCATCTTCCGCATTTCCTCTACTGTGACATTGTATGGTATGGTGTGCAGGAACAATTTATGCACAAAGTGAAAATGGCCTTTAATGCATGGGTCAGATACATTTATTCACTTCGAAAATTTGATCATATACCGCTGTTCGCAAACAGGTTGCTCGGTTGTAGTATTGGAAAATATTTCGAGTTAAGAAGCTGCCCATAAATATTTCAAAAACTATAACAAATTCAAAAATTTCCATGTTCAATTACATTTACGTAATATTCCAAAAATTAGAACAAAATCAAATATTTAAAAGTTTTTATAAAGTCTAATAATATTCCAAAAGTTCTTAAAATTCATAAATTCAAACTTTTTGCAAAATTCTAAAAATAATGCAAAAATTATAACAATATCAAAAATTGAACTTTTTTCAACATTTCAAAAATTTTAATTATAATAAAATCAAAAATTTTGATGGTGGGACCAGAGATGGTGACAAAACGGAACGTTGACGAACTGCAGCATTAGCACAGTCGATGAGACACAATAACCATTGGCCCACAATTTTCCCTCAGAAATAAAGCTCTGTACCCAAGAAGTAAGTTACTCATGCAAACCAAAGCATCATAATGTGTAAATAAGATTGTTTTGCCGAACTTTGTCCAATGCTTTGGATATATCCAGAGCAACACCGAAAGTTGCACCATGGTTCTCAAGCGACTTGTTACAGACATGAGTGACAAAAGAAAGTAAATCGTCTTTCACTCTTCTTTTTCGGAACTAGTATTGTCTTTCATTGCGTAATTTTGATTTTTTCAAATATTTTAGAACAACCTACAAAATTGACAAGAATCTGTAATCTGTTGGATCAGCTTTACTACCCCTTTCTCGACTGGTTGTCAACTTTCTGATTTCTGGAAAAAATTCCTTTCTTATGTGACAAATAGAAGATTTTAGTAAGCACTGGTGCTAGTAGTTCTTTAGCAAATGTTTTAAGAATAATCAGAGGAATACGATCTGGCCCAAATTCTAGGTTAGTGTTAATTTATTTAAGCATTTTACGGAATAATGATTTTACGAAAAATAAAACACAACATTTGGTATGAAGCTCTAGGAAAAGGTTTAGCTAAGAAATTGGGTTCTTCTAATCTTGAATAGAAATAATATCCAAGAAGATTAGCTTTTTCTTTGGATCAATGAATGACATGTCTATCAATAAGAGGACAGGTTTTACAGCTTTATTGAAAATATGTGAAACATGTAGTGTGTTCTAATTTGTTTCCTATAGAGATTTTTTCAGCATCTATTAATTTCTAATTATATTTTGTTCTATATAAAGAACTGAACTGCGGACGAACTCTATTCAGTCAATTAAAATCACTCTAAATCCTAGCTATGGAATATTTCTTGATGATTGCACTCTATTGCTTCCTCGTAGGAATGATCTTGCATATAACTATATGCTAGTTTTAATCCTTGACAGACCGTGCGTTATATGATCAAGGGACATATTCCTTGATTAAGACTAGGATTATTGGCAACCCAATTTTAGTTTTGTTTCTGCAAATTTTTAACAAAAAAAAAATGTTCTTTTCACTCTTATTTTATTTTTATTTCTTCCATGCTATCATAAATATTGGCCTATATCATATTTTAGTTTGTAATTATTTCGTTTCGGGTTTATTGTTTCGTTATCTTTTCTTAAAAAAACGCTTCCATCAACAGCTTTAGAATTAATGCATGTGTGGTGGAACACAGGTTATAAAAAGTAATTACAACTACATAAATACGAGTAATTATAAAACACTTCTTTCAATACTATAAACGTTAATTATCTAATATTACGGTTCAAATGTTTTCCTATGTGTCCCTATATGTTTTGTAGCAAACGTAAAAGAATTAAGAATTTTATGTGATCTAAGTATAGCGTGAGAAAATCTTATAAGAGGTGTCGAGAAATATTGGAAGCATGCATTTAATTTGACACGTTAAAACTGATTATATCCTTTCGAATTACCCTTTGAACCATTTGATTGACTTTTCATTAATGATTATTAGACCTATGAAATATTCTAAGGTTATTTTTTTACAAAAATTGGCATCTTTACAAGTAATTTCAGAGACATTAGATAATTTATGTAAAATATTATAAATTAACAATTTTTTGTATTTATGTAAGTTTAAAACTGTTTATTCTTGAAATAAGAAACACTTTTATATATAGTTAATTTAACACAACGTAAAACAATCTTTAAACTTTGGTTTTCTTTTTTGATTCGCAATTTATTTTAAAAAAATACAGTTGTATTTGATTATTATTGTTTAGAATAAAAAATATCAATACAAATACAGATTAAGATTTAAGTCGCCAAGAAGTCTATTACAAATTATTAATTAACATTTGCCGCTAACGTTGGTTAAGAAAAAATCGAAATTTTATAGAGGAATTTGTGCGTATATTTCGTTTTTTGTAAAATTTAAGTTATATATTTTAGGAAAGATGTTAGTGATTAGATTTTTAGATCCACCAATTGAAAATAGAAATTTTACGTTGATCTTACTTTGTTATGTAATTTTTGTATTATCTTTTTATGGAAAATTGTAATTTGGTTGACTGAATATGAAAAAATCATTTTTTTTAATATCTTAACAAATTAGCATGAGTAAATCGAGTTTGGCACTTTTTAACTATCGAAAGCTTTATAGAGATAGTTAATGCGATTGCTTTTTCGTCCGTGTGTATTTGTCTGTCTGTATGTAGACAAGAATCAAGATATCTTAGAAACTACTTGACCTATTGCCTTCAAATTTTGTACACAGGTATCTTAGGCCAATATCTCCCATCGCATTGATTTTTAGATCCGCAGGTCAATTTTGATACTTGTGATTTTTTTAAATTTTTTTATGGTTTTTATTTTTTTTGTGATATTTTGTTATATTCAGGAATAAACGATAATATTTTTCTTGACTTTCGATACTTTTTTATTTACGAGTTTTTACACCGTTCAAGTTATTAAAAAATGAATAGCCTAAAAATTTTAATGATGTTATTTCTACGCGATGTTGCTCACTGAATGTTTAAAGCTGATAAATATTAACCAATAATTGCAATTAAATGAAAACAAAACACATGAATTGTTTAAATAATGAACTGCTAGTTTATTACACCAATATCGCTGTAGCGAGTAATTATGATGGTATTCAAAGCTAACTGTTTTCGCAGTCTTCTAAAATCTGAAAGAGCACAAATACCATTTTATGTAATATGTTGATTTTCTTGATTACAAATTATATTATTCAAGCCCACCAGTAACGTAAAATTGGTTCATTCTCCATTCTCCAAGCTTGTTTTGGGTTTTGTTTGTCTAAGTTCCTATTGGACCAACATACATTAGGGTTGTTTTCTTATATTTTGGAAGAACTTGTTATCTCATTAGGTTTAAGCAAGAACTGCTTTTTAGACTAATGAAGCTGCTACTGACAGTGCGCGTTTAATCGTCTTTAAATTCAAACATATCACTTAGTACTTTCAGTATAATAAAATAATTATTCGATCAAATAATTATTCAAATCAAATTTCAAATAATTATTTGATCGCAAGGAGTTCCGGATCGTATCTTGTTATAAAAGTTAGCCAATTCTTAAATATCTATGATTCCATACAAAAAAGGAATGTTATTTTTTCAAGTCTACCTTTCTCCTGAAGAAGCTCATTTGGAGCGTAATAATCGAAGAAAATTCCTTCGTAATAAAGAGTTAGTCGTAAGCTACCAAAACTATCTCAAACGAATATATTTTTCATTTAAACACAAAATTTTCATCCTGCAATATTTAAACCAAGAAATCCATAATTTTTAATGCTGCAACTTTAATTTCGGAATCTGGCAAATTAACAAAAAAATCAAATACTTAACAAGGTGGAAAGGTTCAGGTGAGGAAAAAATTGACCAATTCGAATGAGATTTCAACAAAAATTTAACAAATAACTTGACGGTTCTGGATCTGTTCCAACGTGCTGTTCGGGTGAATTAAACTAAATTTTACAAGTGGTAAGACTTTTTTGGATCCCCACAAGATTGCTGTTTAAGGAGAAAAAGAATCGATTAGAGGAAACTTATCTCTCATTCAACATATTGCAACAAATTTGACAAACGTGTGATGGTTATAAAAATTTTCATACAATATGTCTGCTTTAGTTAACACCGGTCGTTCCGACTCATGTTCCACACCTAACGACTTTCGTCAAATTTTGCAAATGCTCAGATAATCCCATATCAGCATAAATTACATTTCGTGATTGACAAAACTTGCGTGTGCAATTGCAACCAATATACAACAAATTACATTAAATTGTTGATATTTTTAGATCATTCGGATCCATCCAAGTGTTTTTAGTTGGAGAAAATTCGAAAACCAAAGCACATTTTATTTCCACTTTTTAAATATATCTGTCTACTAGGCGAGTTGTTCTACATCTAATTAACAGTTTACATCAAATTATACAAATATTCAATAGACATCTGCACTTTGTTACAGAATGTTACCATGTTCAATACGTAAAACAACAAGTAAGCATATCATGTATAATCATTGGACCTTTACTACTATGTTTCTGTTCAGTATACTATTAAATCTATACAGATCACAAACACATCTTATTATAGTTAAGCAAAGGAGGTCACTCCCTCCATACAGATTATCTCCACACGGACCCTGAATTTGAGAATCTCTTACTATTTCCTAAATTTATCTTGACATTCCAAAAGTAATAATTAAATTAAAATTAATATACATATTTATAATAAATACCTTAAGTTATTTTTGTTGATTGATGTCATCAATATTCTGTTGTTTTAAGTTATTTGTTTGATTTTCCAATATCATTTCTTCATTATGTTCTGTCAAATTTGTCTGCGGTGGATTTATTAAACGAATTCCTGATTGATTATTATTGCCACTATATACAATATTTCCATATTCTATATTTGGATCAATTAAATTGCATAATTCTCCATATTTCCATTGACAATTTTTTTATAAATTAATCGAATAAACAAATTTATTACTTGATATTAATAAAATGGCGTTTTGAAGTCACAAAAACACAGCATAATCAAGTAAAAATATAAAGACGCGCTATCTTCTTGTATCTCAGCAAAAAAAATTCTTTGATACTTTAATAACCATTCATTTATTAAATTGTGGCAAATTTATGTAAATATTATTATTAAAATCTATTTAATTTTAAATCACAATTTATTATATCACAACATCACTCATGGATATATATTTTTTTTTATATAGACTCTTTTTTTCTGTTTTATTTAATGTTTAATACAAAATAAAAATTGAACGTTTTCTTCTTTTAAGAGCAGAAAATGGAATGAAAAATAATTTTCAAATTAAAAATTGCAAAAATGTGATTTTGCTTTTGACATCTTATGATGTCAAAACAAAATCGGGTAATACTTGAAATTCAGCAAATGATTAACAACGACGTCTGTTCATTAGTATTGGAAATAAAAATTTAGTACGTTCGTTTGCTTTTTATAGTATATTCAAAATTTAACTAGCAGTTAAGTTTTAGAAAATTTTAAAATTATTATTAATGTAAAAATGAACGGAAACTAATGAAATGCATTTTTATTGAATTGAAAACGAAGATGAATTTGGTTTTATTGTTGTTTTGCGATTATTGCGATCGTTACACCATGAATTCAAGGTAGAAACCAAGATTTTTACTCTTGAAATCACAAAAACGTCGCCATCCCCTCCATGACAGAAAACCACCGAACTACTTCCACCTATTAAACTGTATCTGGGATCGAGATACCCACAGTCACTGGCGTCAAGACCGATGACCGGTTCCAACACTCATGAAGTCCTTAAGAACTTCACTGAGTATTGAGACCGACCATCCATCCGAACGTCAGCACCACGGACACCCCGATACAACCAGTAAGTATGACCTGAAGATGTGAACCCCAGAGACGATAATCAGCCAGAGGAACAACCCTACCTAACGAAAAGACATCATTCCCTGATGTCTTTCGCGTGATGGACTCCAAGATTCTTACCGCTCATATCTGTGCACTCGTAGAGTACATTTCCGATCTTAGTCTTAATCATTGCAGGTAAGAACTTTGGAGCCAATTTTGCCGAGAATTTTTTGGTAGCGTCACTCAAATGATGTTGCCGTACAAACACACGTTGTTGTGGTTGAAAAGTCCGTAGTTTAGATCGCAGGTTATACTGATGTTGCGATTTTTTGAAAGCTGCTTTTAAATTTTGTTGAACCCGGTTCCTGAGCAGAGTCAAATGATCAGTGCGTTCTATTTCCTCACCAGCATCTTCACCAAGCTTGTGTAGTGATCTCAACAAATGGTAAGTATTTCCATCCGAGATTGGATGTTGACCAAATAATAAATAGTACGGTGAGTACTTGGTAGCAGAATGTACTGCAGCCCGCAGTGCATAAGCGATTTCACCAATTTGTGAATCCCACTTGGTATGTTGACCTTTAATGAACGCTCGAATTGCTGCCAGGACTGACCTATTGACCCGCTCTGACGCGTTACTTTGAGGACTATAAACACCGGTCCTAATGTGTTTAATGCCGAAATCTGACAAAAGACTTTGAAAGTTCCTACTAGTGAACTGTTTGCCATTGTCACTGTGTAGAAACTCTGGTACCCCATATGTAAGAAACACTTCATTCCTTAGAAAAGCATTCACCTTCGGTGAAGTTGCGTTTCTAAGTGGTTTCAGTAGTACAAACTTCGTAGCATGATCCAGAACTATCAATAACACCGTATTCCCAAGTGTAGAACGAGGGTACGGTCCCAAAAAATCTATATAGACTCTCTGCCATGGACGTGCTGTTTCGAATTGATATTGCATCGGAGGACGCAATATCTGATTCGTGGCTTTTGTTTGTTTACATGTGTCGCAGGACACAACATAGTTGTGTACCTGTGACGCCATGCCCGGCCAATAATAAAGACGTCGAAGTAATTCTAAAGTCTTTTTAACACCTCCATGAGCAGCAGTACTATCATCATGATGTTTCTGAATCATGTTTGAAGTCATCGGTTTTGGTACCCAGAGCTTCCACACAGGAACATCGTTGGGTATTGCATCAGATCTTGGCTCAATACGTATGTATAGCTTATCATCCACGACTTTAACTGATGGAAAGTCCTTAGGAGATGATTGAACTTTAGCTATCATATCCGTATATTCCTTGTGCCGATAACCTTCATTGTCGATTTTGATGTCGTTAATGTGATGTGTTAATGCTTCCGTCAATTCCTCGTGTGTATCGTCATAAAGACGAGATAGAGCATCAGGGACTATATTTTGGGTACCTTTTTGGTGGACAATGGTAAAATCCATATGTTGGAGTTTTAGGCTCCACCTAGCCAGACGACCACTCAAGTCTTTCTGTGACATAAGCCACTTCAGACTTGAGTGATCAGTCACAATTGTAAATCGGTGACCTTCAACATAGCCCCTGAATTTCTTCACACTCAGAATTGCCGCAAGACATTCAAGTTCAGAAACTGAGTAATTTCTCTGAGCTTTGTTAAGTTTCTTCGACATGAAGGCTATCGGACACTCTTGTCCGTCAGTATCAACCTGATACAACACACTACCTATCCCTGTCAGACTCGCATCGCATCTAATAAAGAACTCTTTATTATAATCAGGGTTCACTAATACTGGTGCTGTAGTCAGCAATCGTTTTAAATTTTCGAAAGCGGCTTGCGCTTCTAATGTCCATTTCAGTTTCCCCGAACTCTTCTTCAATAAATCTGTAATTGGTGATACCACGCTTGCATAATTTGGTATGAAACGTTGGTACCAACCAGCCATTCCTAGTAAACGTCGTATTTGTTTTACTGTAGATGGAGCTGGGTACTCAGCAACAGCTCTTACCTTGTCAGGGTCTGTTCGAAGACCATCTTCACCAACCAAAAATCCCAAGTATTTCACCTCTCTCAGAACAAATTTGCTTTTCTTGAGGTTTATGGTTAACCCAGCCGCTCTTAACAATGAAGAGACTTTGGACAGCAATTCCATATGTTCCTGGAACGTGGAAGAGACTACCAATAGATCATCTAAATAAACAAAGACATTTTCGTGATATTGATGTGGTATCACTTTGTGCATTAGCCGACACATTGTCTGGGGAGCATTGCACAATCCAAAGGGCATAACCCGGAATTGATACAATGGACGACCAGGCACTGTGAAGGCTGTCTTGTCTCTAGATGCTTCTGCCAGAGGAATCTGCCAGAAAGCATCTTTGAGATCAATACTGGAAATGTACTTTGTGCTATTTAGACGACCTAATAAGCCATCAATCAAGGGAAGTGGGTAAGCGTCCTTTTTCGTTAGTGAATTGACACGACGGCTATCAATACATAATCTGTTTTTACCAGATTCTTTTTGTACCAAAACCACTGGCGAGCACCAAGAACTGTTAGACTCTTCGATCACGCCCATTTGAAGCATTCGGTCAAGTTCGGCATAGACCTTTAGTTGAACAGCCGGCGATGTGGGATAGTGTCTCTGTTTAACAGGTGCACTATCACCAACATCGATGACATGTTCAACTAAAGAAGTCTTTCCGAGTCCAGACACTTCAAATGACGGGAAAGAATCCTTGATCATATCCAGTTCTCGTTGCTGGTCGGTGGTAAGGTTATGTGTATTTAAAGTTTGTAGCTCTGTACGAGTCAGTTCACTAACAAAGGAAGGAACAATACCGAATTTCTCCCAGAAATCTATGCCCAGGTAGAGCTCTTCTCGTAATCCAGGGACTATATGAAACCGCATTGGTTTAGTGGAGCCATTCACCGTTATTGGAATTTCAATGTAACCTAAAAGTTTTGTTGCAGTACCATCCGCCGTGCGAATACACGAAGTGTACTTACGGTAGGTTGTACCTGATGATTTCAATAATTCCAAGGAATTTCTTCCTAGTATAGTGATTGACGCTCCACTATCCAATAATCCTGAAATATTTTTGTTCAAAATCTTAATTGTTAGTCGCGGCCGAGGATCCTTTGTTTCTGAAAGGATAGATGAAATACAAGCTTTACGAAATAATTTCCTCATCCTCCAATATCTGATGTTACGTTCCAGACGTCTAAAATACGTTCGATGTAATGATGGGAAATTAAATGTGCTAGATGATTTTATTCTGGTTTCTTCGGTGGTAGATCGTCTTGTGTTCCTACATCTCTCGTCGCTTTCTTCGGGCTCATTGGCTGTTGAACCGAGGGTACCATCCCCGAAGCATGTACTCTCGGACGGAAGTTTACCGACGGGTGACAATAAGAACAATTTGCATAAATTACGTCAGGTTTGTTGCACTTCCAGCAATACAGTTTTATTCTGTTTTTAGAACAATCAGGAGCTCGATGTCCATTTACCCCGCATCTAAAACAGACAATTGGTTGTCTGGACATTGATGGACCAGGTTGATTAGTATTACCAGATGATATCGCAGGTCGTTGCAGAATTCTTCTAGGTTGTGTATCTACAGCTTCAATATATCCATCTTGTTCTGGATCTATTTCTGATTCATAGTCGTCCATTTGCTGTAGTTCGCTAATCCTTAAGTTTGACATTCTGGTTGGGACTGGTGTAGACCACAAACGTTCGAACTTCTGACACAATGTCCGAAGCTCGTCCATAGTTGTGATTGTTGCTGCAAGTGTAGCGTTTTTCAGTTCTACACTCAGTCCTTCCCTAGCGATTTCTAATAATTCAGCTGCAGCAAATGGTCGAACTAATCTCCGATTTAACGAACCCACTTCAACTAAATACTCATAAACGCTCTCTTTGACTTTCTGTTTACGGTTCAAAAGAACACGTAATACCGCTTTATCATCGGTGAGCGTACCGAAGGTGCGTAGGAGTCCTTCCCTAAGCACTGAGTAGGTCACTTCTTCATATTCATGAGTTAAATTCAGATAATATCTATCGGCAGCTGCCTTGAGGTACCGTGGAACGATCGACCTCAGGTCGTCCCAGGACACACGGTCCCTCCTTGCAGCCGCCTCCACTCGATGAATAAACTCATGAACATCAGGAGAGTGACCATCCCCTGTGAAGTTCGGAACCCAATTTGAGTCATAACGACTCAAATTGTTCCTACGTACCTCTCGGTATGCTCCCGGTGACAATGCTGGAGCCGCGACACGAGATACCTGAGGAAGTGGGTTGTATGGTGGTGGTGCTGTTAATGGAGCTTGTGGATAATTTGTTTGAAATTGTTGTAACTGCTCCTGTGGTATCGGTTGATAATTCAGAGGCTGCTGTACCAATGCCGGATTGATGTATCTTTGTTCAGCTTGGAACGATGAACCCAGTTGTGGTAATGCGAAGTCCTCCACTCTCAAACCTGATTGTTGAAAATACGATGGTGGTAATTGTTCTGCCCGTCTTTGTTGTTGCTGATACCCACGATTTAAACTGTGTATCGTATTAGTCATTGGCTGTACTGGTATTGGAGTGGATCTCTCCTCTGGCTGAAACGCAGGCGATTCGGATGGTACAGATGATCCTCCTGGTTTACTCTGCATAACTGGACGTGTCGACAACGATCTTATTATATCCCAAGCGCGTGACAATTGGGAGATAGCGTAGGTGCGGGCTTCTTGCAAATCATCGCGAGAACCCAACCTATTCATCCTCCCTGTATAGTGCAACACACGATTAGCCAGACCATCTAAGAATGGCTGATTAATCGGTGGCTGAAGTCTACGTATCTGATTCACAATTAGTTGTGCTGCCTGCACCACCATTTGAGACTCAGCTACCAAATCTCTCGCGTGAGATACAGTTAATGGAACTGAACCTTGTACCGCGTGGTTTCGAAGTTCCTCTGCCCAGTTGACCCCTCTGAAATCCACACCTCGAACCAGACATTCAATTTGCAGTTCGCTGGGTTCCAATCCATAAAATGGATGGTCAATGTCTATTTGACTTGACATTTTGATGGTAAAATTTATAGAATCCAGAATTCACAATAACAAATAACAATAATAAAACCAATCTCAACAAAAAAAAAATGTAGCTAGTATGCTGTAAAAGTGAAAACAATAAAAAGCGCAAAACGACAAAAAACCAACGAACGCCCCAAAAAAACAGAAAATTTTTGTAATAAAAAACAAACTCGTAAAGGAACCAAAGGAAAGACCGTCGTAGCTAATCCTTGCTGAATCTGTACAAAAATTCCTAAGATATTGTATATGTAAAAATATAATTTATTTATTTTAATTTCAGATATGCTGAAATTTCAGAATTAATTATATACCTAAAATTATTTATTGACGATAGCACCCCTAAAAATATTTATTTATTTTAAAAAAAAAATTGAAAAATAAAAATATTCAAAAGAATGTTTATTTATCGGATGCACCGTCTTAACTTTGAAATATTTATTTATTTTTTTAAAAAAACAAAGAATATTTATTTATATCTTGATGTAATTGCTTAGTTAAGAAAATTTATTTTATTTAGCTACCTAAAATTAACTTAAATTTAAAAAAATTATTTATTTAATAAAAATTTTATTTAATTAATTTTCGAAAAAATTTGTTTTATTTATTTTATTTTTTTATTTAATAATTAGATAAGAGATTCCCAAAGTCAAGATTCGTCTGGAGACAATTTAAAAAGTAAGTATGGCTACAATATCCATATTGTTTAAATTTAAAATATCGCGCTCGCGAGCCCACTCCAACAATGCATGTGAGAACTGACTAGAAAAGCCCCTAACGACCAGATTCTACAGAACAGATTCTCCCCAACCTAATAAAACAATCACAACTGTCACGATTAGACACTAGGTCCATTTCTACTGACCCAGTTGTGCTTGTTTAACCTACAAATAAATTACAACTAAACCTAATGCGAAAGTTGTAGAACGCTCCCGAGCACCAGACTTCAAATCCTAAACTCTATGAAAAAATTGATCTATTGAAAAGCTAAATGAAAAAAATGGTAAGTTTTTGAATTTGTATGAGGTGAAGCCTCTGATCCTGAAAGCAAAGTACAATTGGTTCTTCTCTTCATTACACCGAAGAAGCCTCTGAGCAAAGAATGGTACTACTGGCTTGCACCTAAGTACAAACACAGCAACACCACTCCTCGTCCCTGAGGACTTCCTCGCCGAATGAAGAGAAGAAACCAATGTTCTTCGATCGCATAACCCCGATGGCCATAGGCGATCTAAGAACGACATCAATGTTAAAGAGTGAAGCTCTATGGATGGCTTTTTAGGCCTACCGCTGGGAAAAGTGAATCAATAAACCTAAATAATATATAACTTATCCATAATCTAAATAATTTCTTATTTAAAAATGCTAAATCGAAACATGAAATACATAATATGTGTTAATAAAGTTTTACATGAGATTAATTAAATTTAATCTTCAGACTAAATAATAAATTGGTAATTAAAAAAAATTACGATTATTTTAAATTCAAAACTAAGCTTACTAATTTTTAAGTTATTAACTCTAATATATTTGTTCAGGTCAAATTTTTCGCTTTACTTATTGTATTCAAAACAAACAACAAAAATAAATGTTAGCTAAAAATAATTATTTCTATATTTATACCACTTTTTAAAATTAATCGCAATAAAAATAATTTTAAAAATGGTAACTAAAATGGACTCATACGAGATCTGTATACGTACATTAGCGGATCAATATGATGACAAATGTAGAGATATTGATTTGGATCCGGCTCACTCTATAAAGTTGATGGGAATTAATTATTTTCAATTGTACTTCCATAAACATAGACCAATAATACTTTGAAAGTAGTGACGAAAGATTTAAACTTATACAAAACTGTTGAAAAGCTGTTTGGTCAATGTTAACCTTTATTACGTTAATAACATCCTAAAACTCATAGAAACATGACTTAACCACGATCAGAAAAACATACGATTAATTTCATATATAAATTAATTGCATCATCCAAAAATATGTACAATATATAAACAATTATATGTACAATATGTACATGGTAGCATAAAAAAAATTCAAAAAAAAACTGCTTCCCCAAAACGGTTTTCTTTTTTCCAAATAAAAAAACAATTAGTATTACTAAAAGCAAATGACAGCACAAAAAACAATCTCCAAAAAAAATTGCTGTCCCAAAACGGTTTTTTTCAAAATTAAAAAAAAAATTAGTCTTAACTAATTATACAATGAGGAACAGGGGCCTCCTTATCAACCCCTGACCCCTCATAATTGTATACATTCTTATCAAAATTCAAAATATATAATTTCCTAATCAAAACCAAAACGAAACCAATAACTGGTTTATTTCAAGATAAACAAAAAGCTGATTGACAACCACGGCCCAAACCGGATTGACAACCACCACCCTATTACCAAAAAAAAACCACAACTGGTTTATCCTAAAACTTACAAAGAGAAACGCGGAATTCTTTAAATTTTGAAAATATAAATTTAGAGTACTTATGATAAATATACACATGAACACCTTAGAAACTAAACCTTTATTTTTTCCTCTAGCTTTTTAACAAAATTTAGCTAAATAAACCGACGCGAAAAATAAACTATATATAGATATTAATTAATCTGAATTGAAATAATCAAATAATATATAAATATATAAATATAATAATATAAGATGTTCCACACAAAAAAAAGTTTTTTCAAAAAAAAAACCGGCTTGCCAACGCCCAACCTGGAAAATATTTTCCCACCAAATTATTTATATATATATCTAAAAAAAAGCTAACGGGTCCCTTTTTGTTCGGCGCTACGTTATAATCATTGGACCTTTACTACTATGTTTCTGTTCAGTATACTATTAAATCTATACAGATCACAAACACATCTTATTATAGTTAAGCAAAGGAGGTCACTCCCTCCATACAGATTATCTCCACACGGACCCTGAATTTGAGAATCTCTTACTATTTCCTAAATTTATCTTGACATTCCAAAAGTAATAATTAAATTAAAATTAATATACATATTTATAATAAATACCTTAAGTTATTTTTGTTGATTGATGTCATCAATATTCTGTTGTTTTAAGTTATTTGTTTGATTTTCCAATATCATTTCTTCATTATGTTCTGTCAAATTTGTCTGCGGTGGATTTATTAAACGAATTCCTGATTGATTATTATTGCCACTATATACAATATTTCCATATTCTATATTTGGATCAATTAAATTGCATAATTCTCCATATTTCCATTGACAATTTTTTTATAAATTAATCGAATAAACAAATTTATTACTTGATATTAATAAAATGGCGTTTTGAAGTCACAAAAACACAGCATAATCAAGTAAAAATATAAAGACGCGCTATCTTCTTGTATCTCAGCAAAAAAAATTCTTTGATACTTTAATAACCATTCATTTATTAAATTGTGGCAAATTTATGTAAATATTATTATTAAAATCTATTTAATTTTAAATCACAATTTATTATATCACAACATCACTCATGGATATATATTTTTTTTTATATAGACTCTTTTTTTCTGTTTTATTTAATGTTTAATACAAAATAAAAATTGAACGTTTTCTTCTTTTAAGAGCAGAAAATGGAATGAAAAATAATTTTCAAATTAAAAATTGCAAAAATGTGATTTTGCTTTTGACATCTTATGATGTCAAAACAAAATCGGGTAATACTTGAAATTCAGCAAATGATTAACAACGACGTCTGTTCATTAGTATTGGAAATAAAAATTTAGTACGTTCGTTTGCTTTTTATAGTATATTCAAAATTTAACTAGCAGTTAAGTTTTAGAAAATTTTAAAATTATTATTAATGTAAAAATGAACGGAAACTAATGAAATGCATTTTTATTGAATTGAAAACGAAGATGAATTTGGTTTTATTGTTGTTTTGCGATTATTGCGATCGTTACACATGCTCCACATCCATTTGCTACCATTAAGTTTTTCAAATATTTGTCTGTACTCTTACATAAAATTATTTTTATATTTAAAAATTAGCTTAAATTAATAAGCCTATAATTTAAGCTGACTTAAAAATAATTAAATTTTCCAAATGTTCTGGCGCCTGAATATTTCATTCACACAATTTTCCTTTTTGTGATTTAGAAAACACTGAAAAAAATTCGGCCACTATATCCCCTTTCTGCTTTTGAATTAAATTCGTAATACTGGTATTAACAACTCGGTATCAGTTTTAGGAAATGCTACGGTATAACGGTGTATCGGTCTTCCGTATACCGATATTGAGTACCGTTTTTGCCCACTTTCCTATAATATTGATGAATTTATTGATTTTTAATTACAATGATTTTGAGTTATTGAATACTCTGAACTAAGCACAAGGATCGTAGGTCGGTAGCTTTAGTTTTTCATTAACTGGGTGGAAATTGAGATATCAGCAATTTATGTTTTTGTTGTAGCGACGGGTTTGGTGCTAATCCTCCGGTTCCATGTCAAGGTTCAGGAACTCTGCTACTGCCCTTGAGCGGTACCACAAATCTTCCTTCGTCGGGTTGGTTATATTTTTAGGATAATTGAATAGGTGGTCTACATCGTGCGGCGTGCCCTCGCATGCGGGACACCTGTCAATAATTTCAGGTTCAATACTGCTGATGTAGTTGTTTAGAATGCGTGACCAACCGGATCTTAGTTGACCTAGAATGGATCTGGTACTATAATAATAATAATAATATGTCTTTATTTCCTTAAAACAATTTTTTTTATACAAAACTAATAACTAAAATTTTTGACTTATAATATCAAAACTATTTTAAGAAAATAGATAGAAGCATTCTATATTATAAATAATAGAGGCGAATGCTCCTTCTCCTTAAAGAGAAAATAAAAATAAATAGAATTTTACACATTTTGGGAACAAAAATAAAAAATATAAAAAAAAATGAACAAAAGTAAAATAAATACTAAAAACAAAATAAGCATATTAGTAATTAATCACCATTCACAAAAATATGAGATTCGATTTATAACACAGCATTTTAGGTCAGGCTAAGACGTCCAATAGGCATTCAATTTCCTTATGATCAAACTTGAAAAGCCACATTTTAACATTTGTCAAAAATTTAGATAACACACGAATTTCCCTAAAATCTGAAGGTAACTTGTTAAACAAGCTAGGTGCTACAATATTATAAAATTTACAAAAGTGTGTAGATGGGGTAGTTGGACCTCTTCGGAAGCGACTTTTGGCGGCTTTCTATTCAGAACACGATTTGGAGTATAGTTTTTTATTGCGTTTTTAACCGTTTTGGTGTGGAGTACTTTTAAGCCAGTTCTATATGTAAATTCGTCAATGTTACCAGTAACCTGGCTATCTCTGACATGTTGCAGAACGCATCTTGGTGTCTTCGTTATGTTTCTAGGTGGTTTGATCGTAGTTAAGGTGTCATTGCAAGGATGTTGCTCTTTGTAACAGGAGAAAAGATATTGTTTGACAGCATTTCATTATGCTCACGGACCGGCAATACGTTACATTCCTCGTGCAAGTAATCTCGATGGGTCATCAAGTGACATCCGGTTGCGGTTCGCAAGGCAGCATTTTGTGTTGTTTGTAACTTAATCCAGTGAGTGTTGGCAACTTGGGGTGTCCATATGGGTGCAGCATAATTTACAATAGGTCTTCCTATTGCCTTGTAGTTCGTTATTATGGTATTTTTATCTTTGCCCCCTGAACTACCCGCTAGTGCTTTCAATGCGTTATTCCTGTTTTTCAATCTAGAGTTTATTTGTTTGCGTGAGCATTGAATTTAAGCAGTGGGTCGAATGTTGCACCCAACAGTCTCGGATGTTTTTCTGTAGGAATAAGTATGTTGTCTATGTAGATGCTTAGTATTGAATTTGCCGCCTTCGTCCATGTGGTGAAAGGTGTGGAAACTTTTCAGTGGAAAGTTTTAGTTTTCTGCTTTTAAACCAATCATTCAGAATATTAAGGTAGGTATTCAGGATATTTGTGAGTTTTTGCAGGTTATTTCCTGTTGCGAGCACTGTGCAGTCGTCTGCATATGACGTGATGGTTATTCCTTCTGGTGGGGTAGGCTAACTGCTTGGGTAGATATGAATAATGACGGTGGGAAAACTCCGCCTTGTGGAACTCCTTGTCTGAGCACTCTCATTTGGACCTGCAGTTACGGAACTCAACGTATGTTTGGCGACCTCTGAGGTAGTTGCACAACCAGCACTTCATTAAACCTGGCAAATTAGTATTGAAGATATCATCCAATAGAGCAGCGTGCGACACTGTGTCGAATGCTATTGTTCTAGCGCACGGTTGTTTTTGATTCAGACCATCACTGATCTGGTTTTCTATTCTGTGAAGAGCGGTGGTTGTACTGTGTGCTCGACGGAAGCCATGTTGGTGTGACGCCAAATTGCAGGATCTTGTCAACTAAGGGAGCAGAAGTGCTTCGATAAGTTTTGCAACCGTTGAAAGGATGGATATTGGTCTGTAAGACTCTCCCTTTTCTTCAGGTTTTCCTGGTTTTAAAATGGGGCTGATTCTGGCCATTTTCCAGATATTTGGTATCTGTAGAGTATTTAAAGATGTATTGAATGTAGTAGTGAGATAGTTCAATCCTTTAGGTCCGATGTGTTTGAGCACGATGGCTTAGATGACGTCGGGTCCTATAGCTTTTGATGGCTCAATTTTCCTTATTGCATTCTCAACTTCTTCTTCGGAAAATATGATATTCTCCAAGTTGTCAGTGTTAAGTTTGCGCAGATGTCTCAATACTGATCTGATCTCTTCCATGTTGACGTTGCTTTTCTGTAAACTGAGCGCTAAATTTGTTTGCGCATTTCCTGTGGTTTTCAAATGGGATATCGTCGAAGGAGGTCATGCAATTATTTTGTGATTGTCGAGGATGAGTTAGGCCCTTAATGACCTTCCAAAGACTTTTATTAGTGCCCAGGTCTGATTTACTCACATACTCTCTCCATTTATTTCTTTTATGATCCGTGACCAACTGGTTAATTCGCTTGTTCAGGTCCGGACTTCTGTAGTCGGCTGGATCTGCTTTACGGATGTCATCTCTTTTAGTAGAAAGCACACACGCTTCATGTGGAAAGTTTGGTTTTATTTTTTGAATTCTGCCAGCTGGAATGTAGCGAGCTCTTGGCTTATTAAAAATTTCTCTGAATTGTTTTTCCCCAGAAAGGGCGTCAAGTGGTAAAAATTGCTGAATTCAATTTCGGTAAAATTTGTAAAGTTTTCCCAGTCAGCTTTGTTAAAATTAATATAAGTCTTCTCGGAATTTACATGATTTATGGATCGGCTTAAGGTGATTATGATCGGCACGTGGTCCGATTTCAATGCAATTTTAATTCTCCACTCTGCAATTGGCATTAGTGACATACTGGCAAGGGAGACATCTGGAGAAGAGTATGAGTTATTTGTTACCCTTGTTGGTTGTGGCTCATTGAGGACTTCAAAATTTAAGCCGTCAATTTGGTCAACAATGCTTTCACCTCGTGAATCAGTGTTTAGGTGTGAGTGCCATAGATCATGGTGCGTGTTCACATCTCCGAGAATTAGACATTCTTTGGTATAAAATAAGTGTCCTATGGACGGTTCATAACCTGTATCACAGCTGCTTACTGGTGGAATATAAATATTGACTAGCGTTATATCCGTATTTCCGGATTTTATTATAATGCCTTGTTGTTCTAGGTGTTTGTCGGTTCCCGGTACTGCAGGTAGTGTGGTTGTACGGTAAATAACGCTTTTTTGAATGATGAAGGCAAGACCACCATCTTTGTCCTTCCCTTTATCCAGCCTTATAATTTTATAATCACAGATACTATCACTAATCTTAGATCTAACATTTAATTTTGTTTCTTGAAGAAACGTGACTAGAATATTGTTCTTGATGTGGCACAATTCCTTGCAGGTATTACACTGAATAGATGTTGTGTTTGCCCTTAAGATGTTTTTACATATTGTACAGTGCCATGTTTTAGTTGGTCCCGGATTTCTTTCAATACCAGCCATGACGAGGAATATTTGAAGCAGCGAGGCCAGTGACAGCTGCTTCTTTACCAAATAAATGGAGCGTCGGATTTGCACCTTTCGTTGAAATTGTTGTGATGGTCCTTGGTCGGAATTGAGATCCGAGTGCTTCTTGGGCGTAAACCCGTCTATCCTGAGCATCAGCCATTTATAAATTTGATGTGTTAAGTTGAAACTTCTGGTCCTTTATAATTTAAATATGTTTCTTAGGTAATAATCATTAATATCCATTCAGACCGCTGTTTAGTTCGACACGATTATGTGATGCTGGAGAGTGATTGATTTTCAATTATTTAAGGCATGCAGATCTAGGTCCTTTAGATCCTAACCTCATAAGCCTATTTAGTTTACTACAAAGGTACTTTAGTTGATAACTTTACCGTACATCGCTCCTTTAAATATTATACATCATTTACCCTATTGTTGTTAATATTTTCATTGTATCAATGAATATTTTACTAATCATGTTTTCGTTTTTTTTTATTTAACAATGTATAGAAATTTACTATGTCACAATTCATCAAACACGACGTTATCTAAATTGATCATGGCTATAAGTGATAGCAGTTTGTAAATAATAAGATTATTTTTAATCTAAATTCAAAATTCATCGTTAAATGAATCGTTTTCGTAATTCTCGATACTAAAATACCGACATAAAATTGTATTTAGTCTAAGCTAAGTTATAGACATTATGGGCCGATTGTATGAATGCGGATAGAAGATAAATCCTAGGATAAATCTTCGTTTGTATTGTATGAATCAGGATAGATTAAATTCTATTCTCAGATTTACTCTTTCTTTTTCTTCTATAAAACAAAGGATAAAACAATTTGTTTTTCTTCTTGACATGCGCATAGCAGGACAATTTTGTTTTGAATTTGTGGTTATTTTTGAATTTAAATTTCTGCGTTTCTAAAATTTGTTTTTTGATATAAATTAATAGTAAAATAAATAATATTTCTAATATAATTTTAATATATTCAATTTTAATTTTGAAATAATGTTTTTTAATTTATAATTAAATTTATTTAATAGAAAAGTAAAAGAAAAAGTATTGCCACTTAAAAAATTACACTGCTATAAACTGCAATAAAAACAAAATTAAAAAATGATCTATCCGTGTTTATACAATCGACGAAAAATAAAATCCTCGGATGAAGATAAAATTTTACTCGGATTTTTTTCTATCCATCCTTGTTGATACAATCGATTCTATATGCTACTTCTAACTTTAAGTTTTAAATTGTGTTTAATTTTTTTTTAAACTTAACAAAAACTTAAATAATTCAATCGATATTCTTTTATTCTTCAGATGCAAGCTCAATACAAACATGGACATACAAATTAGGAAAATATAAAACATACGGTTATGAAAATTCTAGGGAGTTTAACACCTTTAATAATAATGCAAACCCTGGTACTTCATTTAAATTTAAAAATTATCCCTTCTATAATGAATTCTCAGTGTTGCCGTCAATTACTGGTTTTAATGGCAATCAAACGGTGCGATATTTTTCATTACACAAAAATGTGTACCAACAACACTCCTCTAAAGTAGAGGCTAGTGTCAAGACAATGAAAGAAAAGGAAAAAGAAAAGGAGAAAGAAAAATTAGGCAAAGAGCAATTAAAGCCTGAAGTGCCATCAATTGTAATTACATCAGATGTAAGCTGCGACAAACCAGACGACAAAAAAACAACAAAACCACCGGCAAAAGCAGCTGAAGTTGCGCCAGTGGTTCAAAAGAAAACAATACGACAAAAAGTTTGGGCTGAATTAGTTCATTATTACCATGGATTTAGGTTACTATTTATTGATATAAATATTTGTAGGAAGTTGTTATGGCAAGTACTTAACGGTCAATCATTAACAAGACGTGAACATCGTTTATTAATTCGAACTACTTCAGATCTGTTTCGTTTAGTACCTTTTTCCGTTTTCATAATTGTTCCGTTTATGGAATTTTTACTCCCGGTCGTAATTAAGTTTTTCCCTGGCATGTTACCATCAACATTTCAAACCGCTAAAGATAATGAGGCGAAAGTAAAACAAAATTTAAAAGTGAAAATAGAGATGGCAAAATTCTTACAAAAAACTTTAGATGAAATGTCTGTTCAAGGTAAAGATCATAAATCGGAGGAGGCTAAAGAATTTGCTTTGTTTTTCGAGAAAATTAGAACTAGTGGTGTGCCTCCAACAAACGAAGAAATTATGAAGTATTCAAAATTATTTGAAGATGAAATCACTTTAGATTCATTAAACCGACAACAACTAACCGCTCTCTGTCGCGTATTAGAAACATCTACTCTAGGTACTAATAATCTGCTACGCTTTCAGTTACGAATGAAATTAAGATCATTGGCAGCGGATGATCGTATGATTCAAAAAGAAGGTATTGATTCTTTGAATTTATCTGAGTTACAAGCAGCATGTCGTTCCCGTGGAATGAGAGCTTACGGTATATCTGAAGAAAGATTGAAGTGTCAACTTCAGGAATGGATCAATTTAAGTTTGAATGAGAAGGTGCCACCTTCATTACTTTTACTTTCAAGAGCTATGATGTTACCAGAACATGTACCTACAAGTGATAAACTTAAAGCAACTATTTCTGCATTACCCGATATGGTAGTTGCTCAAACAAAAGCAGCAATTGGGGAACGACAAGGAAAAATTGACAATAAAACTAAAATTGAAATCATTCGTGAAGAAGAACGTAAAATTAAAGAAGAAAAAGACGAGCAAAGAGAAAGTGAAAAAGCTGCAGAGTTATTGGTCGATAAAGCACAAATTATTTCGACGGAAGAGGTTAAGCCTGTATTGGAAACAGTTGAACAGGCAAAAACTGTACCTAAAACAGTCGACCGTGCTACAAAACCAACACCTGTGGATATTGTCCTTGATGATTCGACAATCTCAAGTAAAGATATGGAAGTTCTTAGTGATGCCTTAGAAACGTTATCGAAAGATACACAGAAATTGATTGTAGAAAAAGAGGAAATTAAGGATTTGAAAGAAGAAATTGCAGATTATAAAGAAGATGTTGAGGAATTACAAGAGGTTAATTTTTATATAAAATAATATTTGGTGAAATTATGTTATTATGTTTTTAATCTTGATTTTAGGCTGTTACATTAGCCCCTGAAAATGTAGATATTAGAGAATCTAAAGCTGCTAAAAACTTATTCAAGAAAGTTAATTCTATGATTTCTAAATTAGAAGTTGACTTAGCGAGAACAGAGAAGAAAATTAAACAAGAAACAATGTCTCAGGCTTTACCGGATGATCTTAAAAAAGAGGAATTGGTACATATAGATCAACTTTTGAATGCAGTTCAACAATTACAAAAAGTTCCCGATAGTTCACGATTAGATCAAATTCAACATATGTTAGATAAATTTGATATCGATCAAGATGGTCAAATTAGAGTTGAAGATGTTTTAAAGGTATTTCGTTTGTTAATAAAAATATGTGAACAGATTTTTAGTATTTTTTAATTACTTTAGGTCATTGAAACTATTGGAAAAGAAAATGTTAAATTAAATGCAAAACAAGTAAACGAATTAATAGATTTAATCAATAAAGAAGAAATTCTTGAAAATGAAGAGAAACATCAAAAGGCTATCGCAAAGAGTAAACAACTAGAGCTAGTGGATTCAGCCAAAACAATAGTTTCAGCTAGTGACGAAGATTTGGTGGATAAAACTGCATCAGTTAAAAAAGATAGTGTAAGGAGATTTAAATAAGTTATTAGAATTTTGTGGATGTAGAATAATGTTTCATTTATCATTCATATTAATTTAATTTTTTTAAATTCATATCTCCATTTCGTGCTCATGTAAATTCTATATTATTCGTTTTTGCCTGAGCTAAAAATAGTCTAGTATATCGAAATCAGTCTGAGATTTGGCAGCTGATTGAATTGATATAATGTAGTTTTCTAACAGAGATAAAACGAGTTTATCTTTATTTTCAATTATATTTCTTTAGCAAATTTTGAAGTTATAATAATTAATTAATTAAGATTAATCAAAGACGAACTTTCTTTATCATAGGTTAATAAAACCAAGTCGACTAAAACTTAAAGATGAAAATTGAGGATCTGAAATTAAAAGCATGTAAAATAATATCATCTATTTCATTATGTGTGAGTCATATTTTCATTTATTGTTAATTCGTTTTGTTTTAAAGAGTTTTTAAATTTGTTCATTAATGTATGTCAGTTTTTATCGTATTTTTGTCGTGTCATATATTTTTAAATAAATAACTCGTACACATCTCCTGATATTTGCCTTGCCAGCATGTCCTTAATGCCATTGCAGAATAATGCCGATTGCAGAATGGAGAACTGAACTTGCATTGGGATCAAAGAATGTACCGATAATAATCAGTTTAAGCCGTTCCATTAATAAAATAAAATTCGAGAAGAAAACCGTCATTAGTTCTTACAAAACGGACTGAGATAATTTAATATTTAACACTTGACGTCCTCTCTTACTGGTAAAAAAAAATTCAGATGAATGTGTAATAAAGTTAGATATTCCTATTCTTCATCCCAGCACCACAAACACACAGTTTATATAAAAGGTTCGTACAGACGAGAACAAAACCAAATAAGTGTTAAGACATCTCTACTAGGTAACTTTATGCTGATAATCTGGAGTATATCATCTTTACCAAATAAGTTAAAAATGGAAAAAGAAACATTAAGCCATCAAAAGCCATACTCGATGACATCTCAACCATCCTGCTCAAACATTGAACTACCTCACTACTACACTCAACACATCTTTAAACACTCTCCAGATACTAAACATCTGACAAACGGTCAGAACCAGTCCCATATCAAAAATTGGGCAACCTGAAGAACAAGAAAATCATAAATCCAATCCTTTTCCATTAACGTTTGGCCCCAAAAATCTTTTAGAAAATGAGTCTGTCAGACTTCTAGGAGTTGAGATTGAAAATAATATGAAGTGGAATTCTCATATTTTTAATCTGGCTAAGAATGCTGTTCAAAAGTTAGGATTTTTGGGGCGATGTCGTAAGTTTTTCGATAGCGAACAACTTCTTTTAGTTTATAAATCTTTTATACGTCCCTGCATGGAATACTGTTCTCACATATGGGGTGGAGCTTACTTGAGTAGTCTCAACTGCCTTGATTCTGTACAGCGTAGAGCTATTAAACTCATTGGTAACCCAAGTCTTACTAACGGTCTTGATTCCTTGCAGCACAGAAGAAATGTTGCTGATTTGACTATATTTTATAAATATATTATGGATGAACGAGCTTCTGAAGAGATCAAATCGATTTTACCGAAATCAGCAAACCTTTCGCGTCACACCAGAGCAAACGTAGCAGCGCATCCCTTTACAGTTCAAATAATTAGGTGTAGAACTGTTACCTTCCAACGTGACTTTTTCAACAGAGTCTCTCATCTTTGGAATGCCTTGCCTTCCTGGGTTTTCCCTGATGAATTTAATCCTCAAGGCTTTAAAGTTAACGTTCATAAATTTCTCAGAGAATCTTAATTTGCATTCCATTCTTATCTCTAGTTGGCATGGTATCTTCGGATATTCAGAGACGTTAATTTATAATTTATTATAATTAACACTAAACATGCCTAACTTTGAATAAAAAAAGAAAAAAAAAATAGAGACCGATCTCTATCCTTTCAGGTCGCAAAACTGATTCAAGCACTTCTGCTCTCTTGGCTGATAAAATCTTGCAATTTAACGTTACACGAACATGACTTTCGGATAGCGCATAGTACAACCACCCCTCTTCACAGAATCCTAAACCAAATCAGTGATTGTCTGAACCAAAAACGATTTTGTGCTAGAATAATTTTAGTTGCAGTATCCGCAGTCCACAAATGAAGGCAATAAGCCGATAACGAAAAAACGCTTTTATTGTTGAAAATTTAAAAAATAAGTCAATTTTGTTTGGTACAAACGTTTTCCCCAGCAAATTTTTTGTCTTTTGCAATTGCTTTATAAATTTTTTGTGAAAATGAAATTCAAAAATGTTTTAATTTATATTTCTTTTGCTTCCTTATTTCAGATAACTGAAGAAGTTTTAAAAGAGGCTATAGAAAAACAAACTGAAAAAATTTTGCCACAACAATCAAAAATTCCACCACCTCAAATTCCAACATCTGGATCAACAAAACCAAAAGATAAAACGTTATAAACATAACTTCGCAATTAAATTAAAACGTTTAAATTAATACAAAATTTTAGAATTAAAAAATTTAACTTAATTTTTTGTTTTAAACAAATAATATTTTTCCACCTTAATTC
Organism: Diogma glabrata; assembly: GCA_963693315.1. NCBI lineage: Eukaryota > Metazoa > Arthropoda > Insecta > Diptera > Cylindrotomidae > Diogma > Diogma glabrata. The sequence continues at coordinate 31,019,032 of OY856187.1, read as the reverse complement.
TCTTATGGTAACAGATTTATTTATTATAAAATGTTCAAAATCATTTAAATAAAATTTAAATTAATTGATTTAGAATTTGACATGAAAAATTGAACCGTGGATTGAAATTCTTTCAAAATTATGTAATTTTATAATTTAAGAAATGTTTATTCAACAATAATTTTAGGTGCAGAAAATTGAATCTCTGTCACATGGAGTTACATAAATTCTACGATCCATCGTTTTATATAAACAATTTTCCTAATTTAATAAAAAAATCTTTGGTCCAACCTTTGGAATATTTTCGATATTTTAAAAGAAATAGATTATTAAAATATTTTCAATTTTACACAAACACTGTGATTTCAAATGTTTATTTTATTTTCTATTATTATTTTAGTAATTTTAAATAAAACACAACTGTAAATATTTAAGTGAAAATAAAATAGAATTTTATTGATACATTTATTTTAAAAGGATAAGGATACAATGTTTAAATTCTAATATATAGTTGATTGGTTGGTAGGGTTTATTTTGAAAATAATCTGGTAATATTTATAGCTCTACTAGACAATATGTCTACTATCAGCTTTTTGTGCACAACAAAAACTAGATGTTCGAAACGGTTCGCCATTTTGAATAATAAAAATACAACAACAAATAACAATCAAAAACAATGTTCTGAGGAGTTATAGAATATTCTTCATAAAATGGATTTTGTATGGTTCTAGGCTCTAGAATCGTCTAAATATTAATTAAAATTTTATATGAATAAGTCATTGAAATAATTGTTGAAATGATCTGGCGAACTGAAACCATGCCACAGGACTTGAACTCAGCCATGCTGATACCAATCGATAAAAATCGCTTAATATGTGTAAATTATAGGGTAATCGCTCTACTCTGCGCAGCATATAAGATCTTTTCATACATTTTGCTAGCCAAAATCAATCCTTTTGCTGAACAACTGTTTGAAGAATATCAGTGTGGCTTCCGGAAAGGCCGAGGTAGCACCGATGCACTTTTCTCGCTAAGGATGGATTTGGGAAAATGTTGAGTGATCAACATAACTGTGTACCAACTCTTCATTGATTTCATGCAATCCTATGACTCTTGAACGAGAGACTCTATGGTCTGCTCTATTATCAATCGAATCTCTAGTAAACTGGCATCACTATATAAAATGACAGTAACAGAAATCTCAATGCTGTGTACGAGTAGAGAACGAAATATCAAAGTTTTTTAAAGTCGACTCCGGGTTACGACAAGGTGATGCTATCTCTCCTATACTCTTTAATTTAGCCTTGGAATATGTGTACCGACAAAAGAAACTACCGACTAATAACAATATCTTGTCAATAAACTACTCAGTACAGATGATCGCGTACGCTGATGATGTTGTCATCTTAGACCAAAGTGAAGCTGTTATGAGACTTTCAAGTCGCTTGTATGGAATGGTTTTCCTAACGCGTCAGCCACATACAGTTGTCCATGTGAGAAGCACGGATTCTCCAAATCTAGTCCACATACTTGCTGAATGTAACTGTCCTTGTGATTTGTTGATGGTCATTGCAAAAGTGAATTGCACTGGAAACTAAACGTTTGAATTCAAATGCCATATCTGTTGGAATCATTGGAATACGTGGCAACACTACATCTTCCGGTTCGAATTTTCCTTTTAAAATTGTGGCTTCAATGACATTGTTCATCATCTTTTTCACCGAAAATTTCAAAAAAAAATGGTGCAATTTCAAAGTATTTGACATACTTAGAATTACAATGCGTGTCACAACAACACATAAAAATCTTTTAAGACCTAGGTTCTACACCATAATGTTTTTTAAGACGTTGATTGACGCAAATTTCTTTTTTTTTGGTTTTTTATGTTCTTTTTTAAGAATGGAAAACTAAATAATAAATCCTTTCACATAATAATGTATAGTAGAATTTTTTTGCCAGCGAACACAAAATTTGTTTGTTATGCGCACATTGATTTTCACATGCGTGAATATTCAGTGTCTCGATTAAAATATTAAAAAAACTATTGTGGTCCCATTGAAATGGAAAAAAAACGCATAAAATTAATAAATTACTATTGAAATTCAACCAATTATAATAGAAAACCAAAAACTAGCAAAAATATTACTGATTTTGTAGGTAATATAACAATTTAGTATTAAAAATAATTACAATAAAAATAACGACGCCTATGTAAACAAATATCACAACAAACAAATGGTACGAACTAGAAGAAGAAATTTAACTACATAATATAATTGTTTTGAAAACAAATTTATCCCAAAATAAATAATACATCTGTGTTTTACTTTTTGTCTCATCTTTTATCTCTTGCTGCGTCCTATCTGTCAAAAATTCGCTGGCAAAAAAATTCTACTATACGACATAGGGCAATATTTCATAATAGGATGGAGGAAATAAAAATAAAATACTTTTTTTTTTTAATTTGCAGGAACAAAGCTAAAATTGGGTTACTAATTATCCTAGTGCTAGAAGCATATACCAAGATCATGTAACGCATTTGTTTCCTCAATCCAGCATATATAATAGTTATATGGAACCTCATGCTTCTTTGTATAGTATTTGTGCGAATTCCATTTCATAATTTTGAGCTTTAAACTGATATAATCGATGTTATCAACTATCTTAACAATAACTTAGTTTTAGAAACATGTATTACATACAATTGCATACCAACAACATATTTTGTGTAGATAAAACAATTTGTAAGATCATGATGTGTTAAATTCCAATATATATAATTTTGATAAATAAATGTAATTGGTTGTCTGATTATACTTTCATTTTTCCATTTCATAAAATTATGTTCAATGTAAAAAACATTGATCAAAGCAAACTAAGTGTATAAAACGATATTTATAAAAACCCAATTCAAATAATTAAGGCAAAACCCCTTAAGTTAATTATAAGAGCCCTGCAGTTCCATTTATGTACATAATATATAACCTATGTCCATCTGGAATAATGTACCTTTCAAATAGTGAAAGTATTTTTGAATTAGGTGCAGTGGTTTTGGAGATAATTAAATACGAACAAACAAACAGACAAACACACAAACAAACATTTTTATATATATATATATAGATTGACAATTTAGCCACATATCTTCTGTGCTGGAGTGAATCAACTTGGTCCGTTAGTTCGGTATTACCAATCAACCGTATTGCTTTTCTCTGTACAGAGTCTAGGCATTTTATTGTTGACTGACAAGCACCTACCCAAACATGACAGCAGTATTCCATACATGGACGAATAAAGGACCTGAAGATTAGCAAAATTTGATCGGGATTGAAATACTTTTTACATCGACTCAAGAATCCTAATTTTTGCATTGCATTTTACACATGTTTTTCTCTTTTCTGTCTATCTATGAGATTTCTATGCCACACTTTATCAAATGCTTTAGAAATATCAACTGAATGTTTCACCATGGTTTTCCAGTGATTTGTTCCAGAGATGGGATTCGTAGGCTAACATATCACCTGTTGCATGACTTCTACGAAAACCACACTGCTTATCATCAATAATTCGTGACATCTCCAAATACTCTATTAGATTGTAGTTAACATATTTTCCAAATATTTTAGCCAAAACTGACAGAATTGCAATTGGTCCATAATTTTTAGGGTTTATCTTACTGCCTTTCTTTGATATGGGTTGAACGTTGGCCAAGAATCGGGAAATATTCCGGTTTTATAAGATAAATAGAAATTTTTTGTTAAAATTGGAGTTAGCTGCCTAGCAAAGTTTTTAAGAATGAGGGGTGGAATACCGTCGGGCCCAGCAGATTTGTTGATATTAAAAAAATAATTGGTTTCATTTTCGTCACAACTAGGGAAATTAGTGTAGGAAAATGGGGAGGTTCAACTATGTTTGAGTTTTCTGCGAAAATACGACGCAAAAGATCCGCCTTTTCTTTCGATTCGCTCACGGGAATATCATTCAAAACTATGTTTGGAATAGAGGATCGAGTAAAATTGCTCTGGACTGATTTAACTACCTGAAAGAAACTACGTAAGCCATACGGGTGCTGGGCGAATTTCTTTGCTTTCTTCAGAATAAACGCGTCTTTGTCCAAGTTTATTTTGTATTTACTAATATTTCTGGCTTTCTTATAGGCGCTATGGTTTTCAGGTGTTTTATTAGCGTTATACGTCTTAAATGCTTTGCGTTTATTCCTCACTGCCTCATCAACATCCCGCGTGAACCACGGCTCAGTTTTAGCAGTGATTAATCGGTTTGGAATAAACCCCCACATTCCGTCTTTTATGGTTTCAGAAATTCTTATTGCCGATGTGCTAGGATCTTGCTCAAAACAACAAATAGTTTTCCAAGGTGTTTCATCATAAAAGTTTCTCAGTCCCTCCCAGTCAGCGCGTTTATAATTCAAAACGCGATGAGGATTTGCTTTAATTGGTGTCGGTGATGTAAATTGCACTATTGCAGATATTAGTAAATGGTCTGATGATCCGAGGGGTTGTTCAACTTTTGTCTTCGTAGTATCTGATTCTTTTGTCAAAAAAATGTGTGTATCAACTAACACCAAATTCAAGTTGTACAATTAATTAGACCGGTGGTGGATGAATGGGTCACAAACGTGGACTCTTACACAAAATGACCAATCACATTTATCTGTAGTTGATCTTAAGATCCTACGCTACATTTTAAGTTCACTTAGACAGACGATGGAGGGTACAGCACGCGATATAAGTTTAAGATCAGAGACCTTCTTGAGGTTCTAGATATAATAGGTTGTATCGGTTCCAATAGGATTGTATGGTTTGGGAATGTTCTACGAGCCGATTCACAGTCTGAAATGATTGAAAATATGTACGTTGGTACCCCAGAGAGTGAGCGACCACGGGGTAGACCACTACTGCAATGGAAACGGACGTTATATAAACGACCTTAAAAAAATCGGCTGCCATGGTAATTATGTCGCTGTTGCGAATGACCGTGATGAATATTTGAAGCTGATTAGCTTGGCAACGCTCCTACATGAACGCCACAAAAAAGAATTGAAATAATTAAAAGACAGTAGCCGTGTTCGATTTGACTGATGTAACTGAAACAACTGCAAAATTGTATGCAATTGTTGTTGTTTTTTCAGTAGTTTCAGTCAAATCGAACGCACCTATTATAACACGGTATGTGACATTAATAACAGCAAAAAATTAAACGTAACCGGAATGCGATATTAAGCAAGCTACAGACCTACAATCAATTTGTCAATCAATTCGAAAACAAAAATAAACAAAATAAAATTTAGTGTAAAAATCCCCTAAATTATTTCGTTTATTTTCGTTTTCAATTGATTGACAAGTTGATTGTAGGTCTGGAGCTTGCTTAAGGACAAGGCGCGTTCGATTTGACTGAAATAACTGAAAAAAACAACAACAATTGCATTCAATTTATCAGTTGCTTCAGTCAAATCGAACACCGCTATAGTTTAAATCAAATACAATTGAATTTTCTAATATAAATCGTGTTCGATTTGACTGAAGCAACTGATACAACTACAAAATTGAATGCAATTGTTGTTGTTTTTTTCAGTTGTTTGAGTCAAATCGAACGCACCTATAGTCAACAGTTAAATTTATATAAAAGATTTAAATATTATTACATAGAAATATTCTATTATTTTAGGCTGTGTTCAACTGGAAATTTCTATAACCAACCGCTGAAGTTTTCAGATGTGTTTTGCTAAGGACACGCAGTGCAATCCAGTAAGGTTGTTTCGTATTCTTTTTCAAAGAGTTAAAATAGAAAAATAGGTTCAACCATGCTATGTCAAATATGCAAAAACAGCAAAAGTTAGGCATCGCTTGTAATAAATTGTGTCACCTTAGAAACGGCCATGGACTCACAAACATAGTATACCAGCTCTGTTGCTATAATGTAGTTCATAAAATTTGCTAATTATTTTTAATTCTATTAATTAACAACACAAAATTATTATCAAACAATTCTAGAAAGACTAAAGTAATGGTTTCCTATGATAGCGGTGCCAAACAAATCATATATATTTTATATATTTTTTTTTATATTTTTTTATTTGCAGCAAACAGTTTCCCAGTTACATGCTACAACAATTCATATTAAAAACTAGGTGGTCCACCATTAAAGAATACATTTAAAAATAAAATTAACAAAAATAATAATAAATAACAATACTAAAATTAAACATTTAGAAATTAAGTTTTTTTTGTCAATAACTCACGAGACTCAAAAGTTGCATCAAACGAAACATCTAGACATAAAAAAAGATATTAAAACAATAATTAATTGATGAATTATGTTATGCAGAATTTATCAGCATGTGAAACTACATAATCATTTAAGATAGTACGACAATTCGATCTGAATACACTTAACGAAACATGAAAAAAATCAACACTTGAAAAAATCTCATTATGATAAATCTGAAGTCTTGATAATGGTGAGGAGACACATATATTTGTTCGAGAAGCCAATGGCAGAAAGAGCTGGTTTAATCGAGTTCTATAGGACGATGCATAAAAATTAATATAGAATAGAACCTCAGTATCTATAAGAGAATTAACAATCTTATATAAGAGGACTTCATCAAGTATATACCTTCGCGACTCCAAAGTAGTCATACTTAACTTATCAAGCCTGGTATGGTATGAGAGCTTCCCAGTGCATGGTATAGCATTAAAACACACAATTCTCGTAAATCTTCTTTGCGTTCTTTCAATTAACTTAGCGTATGTGTCATAATAAGGGTGCCAAATATGACAGCCATATTCAAGAATACTCCGAACTAGGCTGTTGAATAATGCTATTAGAACTTTAGGATTGCGGAATTCTCTGCACCTTCTGCAAATGAACCCCATAAGTCTCATTGCTTTTAAATTAGTATAATTAATATGCTCATCAAAACGGAGTTTTGAGTCGAATATGACTCCTAAGTCCTTAACACTGTTAACATGATCAAGCAAAATTCCATTAATGTTATAATCAAAGACAATATTCCGATTTTTACGTGAAAAAAAAATAAACTTGCACTTATTAATGTTTAATTGCAAATCATTGATTACACACCAGTTATGAACTTCATTTAAATCTCGTTGAAGTTTAAGACAATCTTGCACACTTTTAATTGATAGAAAGATTTTTAAATCATCTGCATAGAAGAGATGAACACACTGAAGTATCTTCGATAAGTCATCAATGAAAAGTAAGAATAGCACGAGACCGAGGATGGAGCCCTGGGGTACCCCAGACGAGGGAATAAATCCTTTTGATAAGTTTCCATTGAATTTGACATACTGCATGCGATTCGTTAGGTATGAAGCAAACCACTGAATAAGATTATAAGGTAAACCAAAAAAATCAAGTTTAGAAACCATGATTTAATGTTTAACTTTGTCAAAGGCCTTTGAAAAGTCTGTATGAATACAATCAACTTGAATATTCTTATCAATTGAGTTAAACGCATAGGTAGAAAATTCAAGAAGATTAGAAGTCGTGGAACGACCAGAGATAAAACCGTGTTGTTGAGGGCTGATTTTCTGCTTGACCAGTTGAAAGACTCTAGAATGTACAAGTTTCTCTAGAATTTTCGCAAAAGCATTCATAATAGAGATTGGTCTATAATTAGCAACGTTCGCCACTCCCCTGATTTGAAAATCGGAATGATGAAAGATTCCTTCCATTTATTCGGAAATGTCGATTGTTGAAGAGATAAACTAAATAGCATTGTTAAATAGTTAATTTTTTATTTATTTAGAGCACTAGATATCATTAATATATTATAATTGTTATTGTTTAGTTAAAACACACTTTTTTGATATCTATATGTTTATTACAACCGATCGATTTCGAAAGCTAAGCTTTCATTTTCAAGGATCGTTCTAAACTCCGAGTTTAGAACGATCCTTGAAAATGAAAGCTTAGCTTTCGAAATCGATCGGTTGTAATAAACATATAGATATCAAAAAAGTGTGTTTTAACTAAACAATTACAATTATAGCATTGTTAAAGGTTCAACTAAGCCAGCAGCAATATTTTTTATAAATAAATTAGAAATCAGATCTGGACCAGGGCCCTTATCACTCTCAAGTTTGGTTATCATTAGAGACACATCATCTTCTGTTATTAAGTGAGAAGAATCAATATGATGAACGGAAAAAGATCTTAATGGTGAAAAGAAACTATTGGTATAAACCGAATTAAAATTTTCTGCAAACAAGTTACAAATCACTTCAGGCTGATTAGACTCTTTATAACCAAAGAACATTACAGAGGGGAATTCAGATTTAGACCTTAACGCCTTATTATAGTCCCAGAACTTCTTAGGTTTCTCTACCATAGATCTCTCCATTAAGAGAGTATATGCTTCAAAACAACTGACTATTTCTTTTTTAATATTGATTCTAAGTGAAGAATATAAGATTAAATCAGAAGGATTTTTGCCTTTTTTATATTTTGATCTAATTTTTTCCTTTTTTTTAATAAGGCATATCAAGGACTGAGAATACCAGCAGGGATATTTTTTAATTGATGGTTTAACTGTTGCAATATATGGTTGAACGATTGCGATAAGCTTGTCATAGAACAAGTCAACTGCAATATTAACCGATGAACCATCAAAATATGATACCCAATCCACTAGATTCAAGCTAGATGTAACCAGCTCATAGTCCACTTTACTTAAGTTAATTGAAGGAAAAGAGAAGAAAGATTGAGTTTTAGGTTTAATTGAATTAAGGCGAACACTCAACGAAGGATGATATCGATCGATTTTAGAAAGAGCCGTAATACTTCTGTTGACATCATAATTTAAGATAGGAGGGTCTTTATGTATAATAGGGTCTTTATGTTGAAGCTTCGATAAACGAGTCAAGCATCGAGTCAAGCGCAGTGATAAAAGCGTTGAATAGCGCTATTCTTTTACAGTGTTTATGTTGAAGCTTCGAGAATTTTAATAAAATTTACAAAAATATATACAATAAACTTAAAATTAATTAATTTAATAATCAATTTTCCATAAACTTCAAAAATTTAGATTAATTAAAACTAATATTTTTATTTTATGTATTTTTTTATAAAATAAATAAACTGAGCATCGATCAGAGCTTTTGATATAGTAGCGTCGAAAAAGAACAAATCGTTTATCGACGCTTGACTCGATGCTTGACTCTTTTATCGATGCTACAACATAAACACTCCATAGTGAGGTTAAAAGAAATTAATTGTCTCTTATAAACACTCCTATTTGAAAGCATGTATTCATTTTCTTCGCTTGAATCACATCGATGGTCGACGCTAGTATCGAAGCTCCAACATAAACGCACCCTTAATACAGAAGAAACGAAAAAGCGTAGCCATATCTTAGGAAAGGAGAAAATACGGAAAGGAAAGAAGAGAATATAAAAAAATTAAACGATTAAAAAAAATAAACGAAACAACAAACGAAATTTAAATTTTAATATTTTCAATTTAGTTTATGCTTTGCTTGCGGAGTGGATAGACGTATTATTTTGGATTTAATTTATTTCAGGCTTAAAAAAATATTTGTTTTAAAATTTCAGCTGTGTTTTAATTCATATTTCACTTTTTTTTCGGAAAATTAAAAATAAAATTCATACAAAAAAAATTATTTTAAGTTTCCTTTCTTCTGAATCTTAACTTTTATTTTAGTCATAATTTTCTTTGTTTTTAAATATTTTCTATTGATTAGAAATTAAAGAAACAATTCATAAAATTGATTTGTTCTTTCTTTGCAAAACAAGATAGAGAAATATTTCATAATAGTCGTGTTCGATTTGACTGAAACAACTGAATTATCTGAAAAGAATATATTAAGCATAATATGTAAAATGTATTTTAGCTAGAACATAAAAAACGTTTCGTTGTCATTGTCGATGTAGTGGGTTGTGAGAAAGGTTCGGGGTTCAACGCGGACCCTATATTTATTTTTTATTGTTTTTGTCTATTTTTTATAGAACATTAAAATTATTTTTTGTTATTCATAAAAATACCACTTACGGCATTTAAATTTTTCGATAAAGTAGTGTTTTAAAATTATTGCCTTTTAGCCGTTTCGTTCAAATTTATATCATTTCGATATTAATAAGAAAATTAATTATTTATATGACATCAGCATCATTTTTGCATAGTTTCATTTTCTGTAAATAAAATAAGGAAAAACAAAAGCTGCTATTTCAGTATTTTCTTATTATTATTATTTCCAAACCACTTGTGATGTGATTGATCGTATAAAAATTTATAGTATGTATGTAGTATGCACACTCACAATGGTTTTTTATAGAATTATAGTTAAGCTGCAGGTGCACACAGAATAGAGTAGAAGAGATTGGATTATGATGGATAGCACTTAGTAATTGTATCAAAGCCGGATGAAAAGAGAAAGAGTGTATTGGCGTGTGTGGGAAGGGGGATACCCCCTAGTTTAATATAATGCGTAAACAAGTTTGGGCACGATTACTTGAACTTAGGCGCAAGCGGATTTTTTTAGGGTAAATTAAATAAATTTAGTAAAAGGTACAGTTTTGAACTGTTTATTTTATAAGCACATAGGATATAGGGATATCAAACTTTGTAGAAGGAACATATTTGAATAACATCTTGCCAAAAAAGTGTAATTTTGTATGGATTTGGAACTCGTTTTGGTTGTTTTCGCTTCAGTGAGTGATTCTATATCAAATTAAAAAAAAATCTTGGCGCCTAAGTAGAAGTAATATCCCCCAAGTTTGTGTGTCAAAAACAAGATTCCAAGGAATTGTTCAGCTAAACTTTTATATACCAAGAATAATTTGCCGCCCTATAGGATATTATGCAAACATCATTCACCGAAGATTTCGTACTATGGTGACTATCAAAATTGTAAGCAAAACTAACAGGTATAAAAAGATCGGGGAATTTTATCTATATAACACTTTTTGATTCCAATTTTAACGATTTTTTTAAATCTTTATTTTGTTTTATGAAAGAATTTAAGACGTAACTAATTTGAATAGTTAACTGCGTTCTCAATTATCATTTAGAAATTTTCTTGCTAAATTTATATTCCATTCAACACATTTTCACACAAACAAACTTTTTTGCTAAAGTTTTAAATCTACGTTACCGATATTTCTTTTTATCGATATTTCAATCTACTTTTTCTTAAAGATACTTTCAAAACGTCTTTGCGATGAAGGTCAAGCGCAAGTTCTGCCAATATAATGAAATAAATTAAAATATAGTGTCAATTGGTTCTAATGTTGACTGTGAGGTTTATTGTTTATTTGTATAGTTTTAACAATAATATTTAATAAACATATTCTTGATTTTGAGTATTGAAATGGATGAACATTTATTAGGCGGTTCAAGTAATTCAAGTATGGAAGAACGGTTAATAGAGGCAGTGAAAGAAAGACCTACGCTCTATAACCATAGTATACCAGAAAATAGACACCTTGGGACACGTATGAAACTATGGAAAGAAATATCTTTAGTTGTTGGCGAGCCAGGTTGTTTGTTTAAACTATGTTAGATAAACATTATATAAATGTTGTTTTATTTGTAGTTATTCGATGCAAACAACGGTGGAAATCACTGAGAGATCGTGCCAAAATTGTTTACAATAGTCAATTGACAGGTAGCGATAAAGTTGAAGCAGCAAGTTGGCATTATAAAGAAATGCTAAGTTTTTTGAATGAAACCTTCAAAACGGCAAAGTAAAGTATTTTAATTGAAATTATATGTTGCATTATTCAAAGTTCAAACTGACCCAATTTAAATTCTTATTTTTTTTTCTAAATTCAAATTAATTTTCATATCAAAAAACTAAGTTTGAGTAAATTTCAATGATATAAGTTTTTATTTCAAACGGCTACTATCTTTAGCTATCTATTTAATTTTCATTAAAGTTTGCCGCTTAATTCGGGAATAGAGCAGAAATGGGCGTCCTCTATAAACCGAAACGATTGGGCACCACCTGAACAACATCGAGTATACTCAAATAATTTCAAGACCGACGGTTTTATTAACATTGGTAATAAAAGATATCTAAAATCTCGAGTTAGTCCATCATTAAATATTACAACTGTAAGTATTTTTTTATAGTACATATGTAAATCATTTATATCTTATAATTTGCGGTAACAGCATAGCTTGTATATTACAGAGCCCATTGATTTTAATTTGTATGTTATGGAGTTAAAAATGTTGTTACCTTTGACGTTAAACAAAACTTATTTCAATTTAGTCTATTTCAGAAAACGCACAAAAAACAATTGTGATTGATCAAAGAAAATTACCAAATACCCCAAAGCCCTCAAACAGCACAGATGAATGGAGAGATGAAATGTCCAACTATGGACGTACCGTTACAAATAAATTAAAAAAAATGAGCTCTAAGCAAAGAGTGTTTGCTGAGAAAATGATAAATGAGGTTCTATTTCACGGTGAGATGGAGGTTTTAAGCTATGATGGGACTATCGAATTCACTATTTGGATGCATAATTTTGCGAAACGTAACTGTAGATTTGAATATGATAGTGGTGATGATGTGCAACCCACTTATGCAACACAAACCATGGATTTAAGGGAAAAAAGGAATTCTATTGGCTCTGTTCCATCAACTATTACTTGTTCTGATTCCATTACTGGATCCGAATGGGTACTTAAAGAAATTGATATTAAAGAAGAAGAAAATCCGTAGAGTTTGATTAATAACATTTGTTGAATATGATATTTTTAGATGGAGATATTTTTTACTTTGGTTCAATGGAAATGTTATTTTAAAAAATAAATATTTACTTACACCAAATTCCAGTTTTTAATTATATTTTACAGCATGGTACCATAACGAAAATGAAAAAAGCGATGCGAATGTCCAAAAAAATTGTTAGAGGAGAATTTTACATCACGTTTAAACAAACTAGAAGCGAGACAGATGCACTTCGCAGACATGTGAACTCCTTATACTTTACAATCGAATTTAATATAAATTTTAAATCTACATTTAAAAAATTATGGGATGAGTATAATTTACCGCGACAAAAGAAAGGAGAACTTCTCGGATTCGTTTCCATTTCGCTCTCTATAAGCAAAGATCGATATTCCATACATATTGGGATGAGTATAATTTACCGCGACAAAAGAAAGGAGAACTTCTCGGATTCGTTTCCATTTCGCTCTCTATAAGCAAGGGTCCTCGATGATCTCGACACTAGGACAAGAAGGAGTGGCTAGGATGCATGTCATTGACACCTAGAGATCGAAAAACGAAAGTTATGAAATACACATTAATAGACGTATCTCTATAGACTATAAGAGCCCGCGACGGCCAGACTTTCGTTATTTTATAAAAGCTGAAAGTTTCTCCGCGCGTACCCCTACTCAGGTAGGAACGATTAGCGACATATGAAGTTTGGATCATGGTGGCTTTGGCAGGGAGCAGGTAACAAAGGGGCCTCCAACGTTTCGTGAAACTATAAAATGTAATTTTTTTATATATTCTTCGGGATAGTATTAGAAGTCACGTCGCCCATTGCCAGACACTTACTACCGTGGCAACCCCCTGCCAGACACCCTTAAACGTTATCAATTTGTTAAATAATTTGTGTCTGGGAATCGGTGACGTGACTTCTAATACTATCCCGAAGAATATATAAAAAAATTACATTTTATACTTTCACGAAACTTTGGAGGCCCCTTTGTTACCTGCTCCCTGCCAAAGCCACTATGATTCAAACTTCATATGTCGCTAATCGTTCCTACCTGAGTAGGGGAGGGGGTATGCGCAGAGAAACTTTCAGCTTTTATAAAATAACGAAGGTCTGGCCATCGCGGGCTCTTGCTCTATTATAGAAAATTGCTTAAAATTATAATTGCGGGATATTGGCTGTCAAAAACTGAGCAGTCTTTATAATTTCCACAATGGTCGATTCACAAACGGATATGCACGTTTCTATTCGAGCTATCGGCTACCGTCGGTGAACGTTTCAATTTTTGTCCTTTTCATTTAGTGTGTAATTGAGAGTGCACAAATTTCCAAACCGCACCGCCACTGACCAATCTTTTATACTGTTTTAATTTCGTTTCAATCTAGTTTTATAAATCAATTCTGCGTGTAGTTCGGTCTTGCTAATAGTGCCGTTCTAGAGTGTATATCTGCTCTAGATAGCGCTTTCGGTCATTTTTCGGAGCAACTTAAAATATTTCGACCACCAAATTAGTACTTGAAAATACATAAATGTTGTTCGTCAAATATTTGATGGTTCGAAGACACCCTGATGTGTATTCTCGAAATCTTAGACCATTTGCCTTAAAGTTATAAGTATTTTTTGTAATGGTATTCTAGTTTTCTATTCCGTACAAAAAGTATAGAAAAGTCGCTATTTCTTGAACTTTTCCCTTCGATCTGTTGATTTATTGTAAACTGATATAATTATCGCCGTCGCAGATCCTTATAATACTTAACTGGAGCTCGAACCTCTTCTTTAACCACCTTTCGTTCCGGTTGTTAACAATCGTTTTGCTCTTAAACTTTCTTTAGGTCTTGTTCACTTAATAAACTATTTAAGCAACATACGATCTCACCGTTGCCACCAATGCTACGAATTTATTCAAAATTAGACGAATATGATTTTGGTGTACCTTTTCCATAATATGCATTTCACTCGATGGTAGATTGGCAGTAAAATAATAAGTTTTATTATTTTACAATGACAGAGCCAATATTCTGCTATTTGAGAAAGGTGTATAAGTAATAAATATTATAGAAAATTCAATTATTAGAACCAACACTTCGTTTTACTTTTACATACTAAAACTGTTTTTTTATCAAAAAATTCGTTAATATTTCCTTTAATAGCTATTCACTATTCACTAATTCACTCTAGAGTAATTAATGTCCTATCTTATTATTTTTTTGAATAATAATCAGTTTAGCATAAAATTATTCAAAGAATATATGAGATTATTCCACTTTTTATTGGTGATTAACATGATTCTCGTGGTTAAAGCATTATCGTATTATTTCTAAATTTTTTGTGGCGTTAATGCTCTGATTGGGAACGTTGCCGAGGTAGCCAGCATAAAATATTTACCACGGTCATTCGCAACAGCAGCATAAGTACCATGACAGCTGATTTTCGTCGTTCATCATGTCCGTGTCTCTTTGTAGTCGTGTACTGACGTAATTTTTCAATCATTCCAAACTGCGAATCAGGTCGTATAACATGTCCAAACCAAACAATCTATCGGAGCGAATACAACCTATTTTATCAGGATCCTCAAGGAGCTGTCTGATTTCAAAGTTATATCAAGTCCTATATTCTCCATCGTTTGTCTAAGTGGACCAACAAATATAGTGATTCGTCAGTTTATGACCTATACATCACAACCGGTAGTAGTTGACACATACGGTGATCCAACGAGAGGTTAAATTACGAGAAAATTCGAGTATCTCAGCCTCTTGAAACATTTATGTCTTTTTCATAATTTATTTGTTGACCAATTTGCATAGTGACTTGAAAGTGTCACTCATTAAAGCTTCATTTCAGCTGAGAACTTCATCAGCGTAAGCAATCAAGTGTACTGAATATATTGGCAAGATATTGTTGTTAGTCGGTAGTTTATTTTAACGTCATACATATTCCAATGTTAGATTACAAAGTATAAGGGAGATAGCGTCACCAATTGTTTTAAATCGGAGTTGACTAAAATTTTGAAATTTCGTTCTCTACATGTTGCATTGAGATTTTCGCACTGTCATTTAGCAAAAAAGATACCATCCTACCCGGGATAACACATTGAAACCACAGCAGCCATAAAGTTTTTCGTTCGAGAGTCTCTTGACTGCTTGAAGTCAACGAAAAGATGGTAGACAGGTATGTTAAATTCTCGACATTTTTCCAAAATCATCCTTATCGAGAAAAGTCGGTACCTTGGTATGGCCGCAAACTACTCTGAAATTCTCTAAGCAGTTGTCAGCAAAAGGATTTATTTTGGCCAGAAAAGGGTATTAAAAGATGTCATACGCTGAGCGGAGGAGAGCGATCTTTTATGTTTGCACATGGTAGACGATTATTTTTTTTATGGATTGGTGTTAGCTGAATTGTTAACATGGCTTCAGGTCTTCAGATAATTTCACCACTATGTGCTATCATTATAGGGATGTTAATCCATAACAGATGGTTTAGTGTGTGTTGAGTGGTTGTTAGCACGTTGGAGTCGAACTCGGAGGAACCGGGTGCCCGACGCCCATCTAGGGAGTCAAAGTGTTTTTAAGCAAAACTTTTACAACCATCAGCCCACCGGTTTTCTAATTAACCGATAATCAACCAATGTGATTGATAGATTTGAAAAACACTATATGGAGCTGATCACCAATATAGTTTTAATGTTCAAGTTTCAATATACAGTAAATTTAACTTAACGGAAACTTAACTAAAAATTGAGTGAATTAACACAGGTGAGGGACACTTGTTTACAGTCTCAGTTCCTATATGGAACATATATCCTAATAAATAGTAAAAGTGCTTTATTACGTTTTAACTTTTTGTCGCATCGAATCCTTTGTATGAAAATTTGATTATTTTATTGCATTAATTAATCATCTTATTAGAATATTACAAAAACCTAGTTGAATAATTTGCATTTCAGGGGTATCTGAACGATAGATATCATATCGTAAAACAATGTTTGAGAATATCATATGTTACCAAAGGAGGTCACACAAGGCTATTTCTCATCAATTACTAAAACAAATGGATGGGTTGATTTTAGTCAATCATAAAACATTGATCAAATCTGTAGATAATTAGACAAAATGTTAATATAAAATTGGTATAAACTAAAACTAAAAAAATCTAAGTAACTAAATCGCATTTAATTTAATTATAATCATAATATGCAATATTTATCTATAAAAAAACCCATATTCATTAATTTGATATATATATTCAATTATACAATTAATTTCACTTTATTGCGACAGACACAAAAAAATTATTAGTTTTGTAAATTTATGGCAGAATTGATGTTTTTGAAAAATAATTTCTAACAAAAAAAAAACTGGCCAGCACACAACAGTTTATATTTTAGCCAATAAATTTACCCATTCAATAAAATCATAAATTTTAATTTCATTAAGTTTTTTAAATTAAAACATATCTTTAAAATTTTATTAATTATGTACAATAATATTTTAGATATTGTTATTAAACCATAATTCTATATTCATTTTGTTTTACTTTTAAATTTGATAATACAACTAAATAAAGTTTTTTAACGATAAAAAAATAACAAAATCTTTAATTTTGTTTATAAATAATGTAAGTTAGTTTCCAACAACGATCAAGGGTTTTGCGGGCGTAGTAAGATTTTAAATCTTTACGATGACTATTATTATAGTTGTTTTGTTTCTTTTTTTCCAAATTCACAGAACTAAACTATTTGTTCAACTTACAAAAAAAAATTAATAATTTAGACAGTACCTTGCACAAGTCACTCAACTCGAGTGCAAGCGCTTGTTATCCATTATTATCCGTTAGATATTTAGACAGGATGGATGATTTCCAAACGATGAATACATGTGAACACAATAATTTAAAAAAAATATCATATGGGAAACCTACCTTGCACGATTTATAATTTTTTTTTTATCAAATTTTTACTCATACAAAATTTAGATTTGAATTTTTTCCCGTTTAATTGATAAGTTTCTTAAATTACTTTGTGTAGAGCTCACATTTCTCAAAACATATTT